>JASCZW010011065.1:0-33548 GCA_034211315.2 Aedes japonicus | reverse complement strand
ATGAGCGCGCCTCAGATAGCTGTTGCGTGAGTAGCAAGAAAAAACGGAGGGCAATATTGTATCGGTTCCGATTTGCAAGAGTGAAATTGAACCTCGGTTTTGGCTGTATATTTCAAAAATTTGTCCGGAGGTCACAGTAGAAGCAGTATGTGCGATGACGAAAGCCAACCTGAATATTGACATCGATCCAATCGTGGTGAAGCTCGTGCCGAAAGGCAAAAGTATTGAATCGCTTTCCTTCGTCTCTTTCAAAATTGGTCTTGACCCTACACTCAAACCTAAAGCGCTGGATCCTGAAACATGGCCTGAAGGACTATTTCGAGAATTTGAGGACTACGGATCTTCAAAATTTCGGCACCCGCTGACGAAGAACTTACAAGCAACACCCTCGCTAACTCCATCTACCATCACTCCAATTATGGACCTGTGCTGAAGTGGCCCACTCCAGTTAGCAACAACACGAATATTTTGGAAGCTCAATTGCCAGTTTTCACCTCAACACCGGGATGCACGCCTGTAAGCCACATGGAAGCCCCAGATCTCCTCGTCACAGTCGAGCCACTCCTGCCAGCGACCTTCAGCCATCCCGGCCCTGTGTATGAGTTTGGAGAAGGGGTCTTCCAACCCGTTATCGCAGGCAAGTATGCATGGAATTTGAGCATCTCCTTCCGATAGCATTTGTCGATTCCAGCAACCCAGCACCAATCCAGTATTGTCAATGCACAACGGAAGCCTCATAAGCAGTAGAAAGTGCTTCATTCGTCACAAACTCTATCTCGACTCAACGTAGAAATCTCGAGCTTCCCCCTTCGAGGTTTGAAGCTGGGCAAAAATCCAATATTTCGGTCTACTATCAGAATGTGAGAGGCTTACGTACCAAAATCGTTCAGCTACGCTTGAAACTTACCAGCTGCGACTATGACGTTGTTGTTTTTACGGAAACTTGGCTGCGAGAGGATATCAATAGTGCTGAAATATCATCTGAATATGCGTTGTTCCGTTGTGACCGCAGTGCATCAACAAGCCAACATACTCGTGGTGGGGGCGTATTGATTGCAGTAAAAAACCACCTTCGTTGCGAGGTGATTCCTTTGATGGATTGCGAACGACTTGAGCAAGTCGCAGTTTGCGTAAGATCGACGCATCGTTCGCTCTACATCATTGCTGTTTATCTTCCCCCGAACTCACACGCGGATCTTTATTCTGCCCATACAAAAGCAGTTCAACATCTCACAAACAGCGCTAGCGAAACAGATATACTTTTGTCATTGGGTGACTTCAACCTCCCGAACTTGCGATGGCAATTGGATGGCGAGGTTAGCGGTTATATTCCGTCGAACGTTGTTTCTGAGCAAGAACAATCCCTCATCGAAACCGTGTTCGCTGCGGGCTTACGGCAAGTTAACAGTTTTTTGAACACCAATGGAAGATTACTTGATCTTGCATTCGTAAGTTTACCGGAATATCTGGATCTGGTCGAACCCCCCACTCCACTGTTACAGATCGACAACCATCACATGCTTTTTGTTTTACTGTTTGACGTGACCGACAATAATTTTGTTACGATAGATGATAATTTCGGCAATTTTATATTTGATTTCAACGCGTGTGTTCGAGAGTGTGTTCAGCAAAGTGTCGCCTGTGCAAAGTCAAGACTGCTTCGCACATATTCCCTCGCATTCCATCAACCTTCCCATCATCCAATTTTCCCCAAACGAAATCTCGCAAGCCATTGAAGACCTCGACGCCAAGAAAGGATCCGGGACAGACGGCATTCCACCAGTGTTTTTGATAAACTGCTCGACGGAACTATCAGCACCTGTTGCGAGTTTGTTCAACCGATCGCTACGTGAAGGAACATTTCCGGAGGTTTGGAAACTGCTCTATCGTTCCCATTCACAAGTCCGGCAATGTCAACCAAGTGTCAAATTATCGTGGTGTTTCTATACTATGCTGCTTAAGCAAAGTATTTGAGAAGCTGATGCACAAGGTGCTGTATACTGTTGTGTCACCGTTAATTTCCGATAGCCAGCATGGGTTCATGAAACACCGCTCAACTACAACAAATTTGATGTGCTACATTACCACGCTGTCACGGGAAATAGAAAAGAGAAAGCAAATTGACGCGGTGTATGTTGATTTTGCAAAAGCATTCGACACCGTACCGCACAGCCTAGTCATCGATAAACTAAAGCACATGGGCTTTCCGAATTGGATAACGCAGTGGATATTTTCGTATCTATCCGACCGAACCTCGCATGTAACGGTTAACTCAGCACGATCCAGTTTATTCTGCATGACGTCCGGTGTACTCTCAGGGCAGTGTCCTTGGTCCACTGATATTCAACATTTTTGAGAACGATCTGTGTCTGCTTCTCTCCTCGTTTAAGCTTTCGTTTGCCGACGACCTGAATTTTTTCGCGCTATACTGTCCCGGGCCGATTGCACCATTCTACAGACGGACATCAACACCATGTTGATCTGGTGTGGCGATAATGGCATGCGCGTCAACAGCAAGAAATGCAAGATCATATCCTTTACCCGCTCTAGTAATCCCGTGCATCACCAGTACAGTATGGACAATGAAACACTGGAGCGGGTTACTTCTATCTGCGATCTGGGCGTAACCATCGATGAGAAGCTTAGGTTCAATGAACATGTTGGGATCACAACTCCCAAAGCATTTTCTGTTCTTGGGTTCATTCGTCGACATGCTTCCGAATTCACTGACGTACATGCTTTGAAAACACTGTACTGCACGCTGGTGCGTAGCATCGTAGAATATGCTTCCCGGTTTGGTCTCCGTACTACGTAGCGCATATTCTTTCAATTGAACGGGTACAGAAAAAGTTCGTGAGATTTTCATTGAGGCTACTTCACTGGAACGATCCAAACAATCTTCCTCCCTATCCCGAGCGATGCCAATTGATAGGCTTGGAATTGCTGTCTGCTAGACGCGTGAAAATGCAGCGTTTATTTATATTCGACGTCATTAACGGTGCCATCGACTGTCCTGCGCTTCTTGAGCAGGTACCGCTGAACATTCCTCCACGACGCTTTCGGAACTCCAACTTGCTTGCTGTTCCGTATCACCGAACCAATTACGGTTACAACAACCTTCTTGACGCTTGTATTCGGTCATTCAATGACATTTCTGACGAGTTTGATTTTAATATGTCCAGGAGTATTTTTAAAAACCGAATTATACGAAGTGTTTAGTTACATATGTTAAGTTAGAATAGGTACAGTCTGTACGATCTTGTTGTCGAGGACGGTGATAATAATAAATAAATAATAGCCCAAAATCTCTTATCGGTCTGAGCTGGGGACAGTTCGGTAGGTTAAGTTCTTTCGGTATAAACTGAATCCCGTTGGTTTCATACCACTGTAGCACTGTTTTACTGTAATGACAGCAAGCAAGATCTGGCCAAAACATGGAAGGTTCATTGTGGGATCTAGTGAATGACAATATTCGCTTTTGGAGACATTCCGTTCTGTACAGCTCTGAATTAAATGTCTTATCAGTGACTTGGTCTTCCTACCACAGCTACAGATGCCTTGCCAAATCATGTATTTACATGCAAATTTATCTGCAATCACAAAATTAAATTTAGCAGGAATACCTGCCCAAGCCGTAGCCAAGTAAAAGTTTTGTCCCGGTAACTGTTTGAAATCGGCCTTTACATAGGTTTTATCATCCCTGAGGAGACACCTGTTTAATTTTGTCAACACCTGATCATACAGTTTTCTGGCACGGATTCTGGCCACACTGTTCTGCTTTTGATCCCTATTTAGTTGTCTACAGACACGGTATGACTTGAAGCCTTCCCGGATCCGTTGCACGGTACTGCAGTGCGGCGCGAAACTTTTGGCCAAATCGCGATCTGAAATGTTGGGATTTGCCTTAATGTTCTTGATGACTTTTTTCCGCAGTTGTCGGTTGACAGTACCCGCCCGACGTTTGCTTTGAGGCTTGTGATCCGTCAACAAAGTTTCTCTGTACTTTTTCAAAACCCGCCACACGGTATTTCGGGGAGAACTCAACACTTTAGCAATTTTTGGCCCAGACCACGAAGGGTTTTCCAAATGATTGCGCACAATTATTTTCCTTCTTTTCTTCTTTCATTTTGTATTTCTCTGAAACACGTTCGCTCTACACCGTGAAAAAACTTCTGATGTTGTTATTGTTATGGGAAACACATAAGATGTCATAGTTTACAAATCCGACCACTAGGATCGCTGTAAGAATCAAACATGTTTTTTACAATATTAAATGGGCCACACATTAAAATAGCATTTCAAAACAGAATTTAACGAATTCATAATGTCAAAGTAGAACCTTTGATAGGAGTGAAAAAATTGAGAAAATAAGGTTTTAAGATCTTTGTAAACAAACTGTGTAGATTCTCAAACCTGACCTAAATATGAAACCTATTGGCACCTATTCGTGCCATAATAAAACCAAATTGATTTCCAGTGGCGTCCATAAAACTAGAACAAAACTAAATAAAGCTGGATAGTTTTGGCAATGTGTCTTGGGCTTTCCCTACCACACTACGTGAAGTGGGCGCTGGAGTATACAGAGCGTTTAAAGATTCCGCTCGTCCCCAAGCACACTAACCCCTTCAACGTGCCCCAAAAGCTCTCAATTGAAAATTTCTGGGCGAACATGAAGCGGATGATCTATTTGAACGATTTCGTTTCAAAAACTGAAATGGAACTGATAAATAAGGCGACTATAAAGTATATCCATTCAAAAATTGTCTCTTTATTTTAATTACTATAGTAGAACTAAAAACTTTCAATCAGTATTATTGAAACATTGCTTGCACTTCTATTTTTCGATGTGTTGCTTTTATTATTTATCCATCCCCCACGCACAAGAAGACTTCTCATTCCATCTTATCGATTCCGAACAACATCCATAATACGGCTTTGAAAAATTGAACTACACTAATCGCATTGAATGCTTTCGAATAAAACGGAAACTGAAAGTCACATGTATCAATCTCATCTGGATCGCAACGTGTGTTAGTCACGGTTTCAAACTTCACGCCCCATGCCATCCTAGCCGTTGATCCTGCTTTGTGATGTTGCTGCTTTGCTTTTTTTCTTCTTGTTGTTGCGGTATCACACACCACAATAGACCGAAGGGATTTTACAGTTCTAGAATCAGATCCCCTTTCCGATGCCCCCCTCCGTTACATAAAAGAAGCTGATGAGGTCCTCTTTCTTCCTCGATGGTACTTACTTATATGAGTTTTATAACATTTTTTCCCTCCCGTTTCCTATGTGTTCGGATTTTATGCTCCCTATATGAAGTGATGTGGCTGCTCATAAAATCACTCGCAAACTCTCGGTAATTCCGTATCAAATCGGCATCGGGCAGGTTAGCAGAATGTCTTTTAGCACGGTCTGAAGAGTATTGTCAACAGATTCGAGCTGTTTGCAACTCTTACTCTTACTCCGGCCGGGTGTGATCCGGGACGTTCGGGAAAGGTATTATTCATATGCCCCGAGGGAAATCATTTAAGCCGCATATAATGATGGCAGTGAAAATCACCTTCTAACGAGGATGACACCGAGTAATGAGAGGCCGGGGAAATGAGGCGGTCCATTTGTCACATTGAGACGGATTGATTGAAAATGCAATTATTATGTTCGTTTTCCATGAATCTATGATAGTAAACTACAATTTATCGATTCTTCGATTGCTAACAGTGTTTCGAAATTGCATTCGCATCGTTTTTTATATCTTTTAAGACATGCAAAATTTTAATGAAATATTTAAAAGCATTTAGCATCAGTCAGCTATCATCGCCCAAACCCATCACTAGAGATCGGATAGCCCAAGGGCATCACACATCAACTGTATCACGTTCCACATCAAGAGTAATTTAGCAAGCACTTTTCACTCTCATCTGCTGCCGTTCGTGCCCGTCAACCCAAACAAAGTGAGACATCTTCTTTATCCCTGAATCACGCTCCGGCGTTAATGAGTGGAAATATTTGCTGATGTGTACAGAAAAACCAGTCCCTTCCAGTCCATCCCTTCCCGCAACCAACCGAAGACAATGAACGCAAAAGAACACCCTAACTAAATTCATCACTGAGTGCGGCGGCAGCAGCAGCGGTTTGGTACGAAAAGAGGTGGTTACGCACTTCATGTCCTTTAAAATTTAACGTCAGTCAATCGGCTGGCGTTGGTGGGGGTGGTGGTGACGATTTGACAATGACAAGTTTTCCCCCCGGTTTCTCAGAAAAGGATGCTGATTAAGATAAAAGTATTTGTTTTCAGCTTCCCGAATCAGGGTTGGCTTTTAAGAGAACGCTCTACTACCTATTGTTTGATTGACGACGTCGAGGACTAAAAGTTCCACCACGTGGAGCGATGACAATCTTTACGGTATTTAAGCAGAGATGTTTTGTTTCAATGCGGAAAACCCCGTCTGAAAGCGAGCGAGTGCTAACGATATTAAT
This sequence comes from Aedes japonicus, assembly GCA_034211315.2. NCBI lineage: Eukaryota > Metazoa > Arthropoda > Insecta > Diptera > Culicidae > Aedes > Aedes japonicus. Next base: position 27,068 of record JASCZW010011065.1, on the reverse strand, counting down.
TATCATTAGAGTCAAGATTTCTGCAATGGCAGGAGCACTAGCAATGGAGAAAAACATGGTGAGGGATTATTCGGGGGAGTGGATTAGATTTTATTCCGAAGCGCCGAACAAAATTGGAAAGATGAGAATTTGATCTAATTAAAAGAAAAGTTTTGGTTGTTGCTAGCAACATCAATCATTTGTTTTGAGAAGAGTTGAAGGTATAAAAAAAATGATGAAATTTGTTACCCTCGTTCTTATTGAGCGTAGCATCAACCCTTGATATGTATCTGTTACATATGATCTTTCAACCGCATGGTGTATTGGTCTCTCGGGACATCGAACCCTCCTATGGACGTTTTAGAACCATATAACAATTATGATAACATCAGATCGCAAATATAACTTATAATTTTAATATGTTTATATTACGATTTGCCCCTGAACAATTGAGTAATATTTAAGGAGATCAACAGAAAATGATGTTGAACTTTCGTAACAATAAGATCTGTATCCGCAATAATCCGGACACCTCAAAACATGAATAAAACATAAATTTCGCTTTCCAGAAAGCTTCCGCTTCATCAGAGTCCAATATCTCTCGATTGGTCGTAGCTCTGGGCAATTTGGCGGGTTTGAGGTTTTTGGTACAATGTTCACTTGATTTGCTTGGTACCACTCCATCTTAGTTTTAGCATAGTGGCATGATGCAAAATCGGGCCAGAACAAAGGTTTTTCGTTGTGACTTTTGATGAAGGGTAGCAATCGCTTCTGCAGACACTATTTCTGATAGATCTACTTGTTGATTGTGCCTGTAGTTACGAAAGATTTACTCTTGTTGCCACACGTGCAAATTGCTTGCCACACAAGCTATTTTTTGAGAAATTTCGATGCCTTCTTAGTTCTGAAATGCTCAGCTGTAGCATTTCTGGACATAGCAGAATAAAAAGGCGGCCCTGGAAGCTTTTTGAAATCCTCCAGGACATAAGCTTCATTATCCACAACAACGCATGAAAACTTCGTCAAATATTCGCAGTACAAACGTCGAGCCCGTGATGTTGCTGCCAAAGGAAGGTCCATTAATTATGTCACGTGGTAGGGGGGTAGGGGGGTTTGGGAAAACGTGACGATCCATACAAAAAAAATTGAACGTCCATACAAAAAACGGACAAGGGGGGTTATAAAAAGTCACTTTTTGTGTGACGTAATTAATGGACGTTCCCCAAGTTCTGATCGTCGTTGCGATTTGGAACTGTTTTTACTTTATACGACTTTAGTCCCAAACGTTTTTTTGATTTTGGACAAAACCAGGCGACATCCCTATTTTACGAGCCACCGTTCGAATGGAGAGATTTGGGGTTTTCGTTAATATTCTTTTCACCTTTCGGTCCATGACAGGATCAGCGCGTCCAATGTTTTTGTCACTTTTCGGTTTCCTCTCTACCGTCAAACGTTCCGAAAATGATTTGAGCACATCGTGAACAGTGGATTTAGGCAAATCCAATGTTTTTGCAAGGTCCCGTATTGATAACTCAGGATTTGCCGTATGCCCGTTCAAAATTCGCTCTGCGCACTTGTTTTTCTTTCGTCGCCATCTTGAATACTAAACATGAAATGTAAACATCAATCATATTTTTTTTTTCATCATAGACTTTCACCTACACCACAGTGAAATTTTTTATTCTTCGTGCAATGTTGTGTATGTATGTATGTAGGGTAGGGAATGGCTTGAGCACCCCAAGGCCCTATTCCAAGCACGGGGTAAACGTTAACCTACAACGCTTTACAACATGGAGCACCATACTGCAAAAAAAATGAGCGTTGTAGGTTAACGTTTACCCCGTGCTTGGAATATGGTCTTGGAGTGCTTAAGCCGTTCTCTACCCTATGTAGAAAGCCACCATCCTAGCGTGGGCCTTGCCCTGCATGCGGTTCGACTTAACAGGAAGATCATAAATTAGAAGAAAAATTAGTTATCTCCATTTAATTCCAGCTACCTTTGCTTATCTTCGACAGATACGCGTATTTCGCCTGCAATGTCAGACTTCGTCGTCTCGTACTAATAACTCGACTGGTCGAGTTATTAGTACGAGACACTGAAGAAGTTCGTACATTGTAGACGAAATACGCGTATCTGTCGAAGATAAGCAAAGGTAAAGTTGGAATTAAATGGAGATTACTAATTTTCTCTTCTAATTTATAGTTACAAGTATTCCACTAAACAGCTCAAACCCTCTAGGATTCAGGAAGATCATGATTTTTTACAGTTCTAAATTCAACATATCGCTGTATAAAGGGCCAAAAAATGTGGGCAGGCCCGTAAGCAGAGACACTTACGCGAAACCTGTGGGAATAAGAGAATTTCCTTCCAGCAATACGATCCGATAAAAAGAATAACAAAATATGCAATCCAGTTAAGCTTTCCACTAAATGATTTGTTTGAGAAAGGCGCGTCAAATTCATTACAACTGTTGGAGTGGAATGTACCAATCATAAATGAAAGACACATCCCCTCCTAGACTCCGGTTGACTGTCCACTACATTGTTCAATTGCCACTTCAATGATGCCCTCCACCCCAGTATGTAATTGTTTCAAATCAATGATATATAATTAGTTTAATGCAATTTAGTTTAATAATCAAATAAAGAAAGGAAATAGGTATATTTAGAATGTATGTAATTTGCTACGGCAAAATGAATGGATTTTTAATGTACACCTTGCATATCGAAATTTCGAAAATGGTAATTTCCTTTCTGCTGGTTCTATAGAGCAATTGCACGTGACAGTTATTCTAAGGACCTTTTAACAAAATGATAATAAATCAGACGCACTTTGTGCTAACGTGATAAAGTAAATATCACAATACTGGCCAATACTAGTTAAGACTGTTAACATCAGTAACTTCAACTGTAGAGCCTGTAAATAAGAATTATAAACCGACTAGGAAACCTCAACGGACTTTAGGTAATTAGTGACCGCATGAACAGATAATGCAGAAAAAATCATGCACCAACTGAGATGTTAGATGCAGCTTTACATGATTTGCACTTGAGCGTTTCCACCTAGGTTTCCACTCTAAATCAGTAAATGACAAATCTTCAGTATTTTAGATTTGGCCGAAACTTCGCAAACATGTTCGGAATAACAGTATAAGTGTTTTGGAATGGAGAACGGTCGTTTTGATACTGGAGTAACTTTTAAGAAGGGCTTATGTATCTTTAATACAACAGTTTAAAAAAAGCAGTAACTCGGGTCCTCTCTTAGCTCAGTCGGCAAAGGCGCGGCTACAAAGCAACACCATGCTGGAGGTGGCTGGGTTTGATTCCCGGTCAGGTCTAGGAATTTTTCGTTACGGAAAATTTCTCGTTTCCCTGGGCATAGGGTATGATTGTACTTGCCCACACAGTCATACTTTTGCGAAAATTGTGCCTGTCATCGAATGCTCTCAATTAATAACTGTGGAAGAGCATTTCAAACACTTAGTTGAGAACAAACAATAAGCTTATTGGGAAAGCTTGAATCCCTAACAAAGAAGAAGTAACTCGGAAATCGTTCGTTTTACAGAACAGGTGTCTGAGAAGAAATGGTAGGGAATCAAAATGTCCATGAAAAAATATACACACTGAACAAAAAAATTACATAAAAATAACATAAATAAAATGTAACATTCAAATGCCCACACTCAAAAAAATGGTCACGTTATTTCCACGTGAAATTTCCGGTTACTTTCACCTGAACACCTAACCAAATCTTCTTCAGTAAAATCAGGTGAACATTACGTGCCAATGAATTGTACGTGAAAAATCACGTAACAATTGTATGATTTTCACGTAGAATGTGTATTTACGTGGAATACACGTAGCTGTTACGTGAATTCCACGTGTTTATTACTGGTTTTGGCAGTGGAAGAAACTTAGGTGCGTTTCACGTGGAAACAACGTGACGATTTTTTTGAGTGCAAAATATCCAAATTTTTAATATTTTTTAAAATATTTACGGTAAAATTAAGACCAAATGAACCATTGTTTTAAAGGTTAAAACAACAAAGACACAACAAATTTTAAAAAAGTTTTCTAAATAGTAACTTTTGGAAGATTTTAATAAAGTTAATTTACATTTATCAACAGTTCTTTTCAATGCCAAAATTTGATTACACGTCAAATTTAAAATTGAAATATGTATATTATTAATCTCCCTATAGGTAAAAATTTTCGAAATAATTTGAATTTAATTTCATGAGTGGCTAAAAACTAAAGAAATACGCCCTTTTCATAAGTTATTAGAGATGGCGAATCACCGAAACTATGTATGTTTGACGCTGGGTAAATGCGCATGGAAAGGAACGTTTTCATGAGAAAAACAACGACTGACTAAATCAAATATTCGAGGTAAGAATTGCAAAACTTTTAGGAACGTTTAGCATATGGAGTTTAACACGTACGTCCCCAACCCCTCTGAAATCGAAAAATTCAAATTTAAAATTAATGATACTCTATCGTTAGCCATCGGATTTTGATGCAGTTTTTTGCAATAGATCACAAAATTATCCTAGTTTGTGAATCTGTCCTGGTAATTCCGAAAATATCCGTAGTTTTGGATTCCAAGGTGGGAGTACTGGGGTAAGTACCTGTCCAGGAATGGTGGACAACATATTTTTGGATGCGAAACATAGCATGCGGCATATCAAACTTCATGATTTTGCAAAACTAGGTCATCAGAAGACATTTTGAGGATTTTTGACCATACTGGCCTCTGAAAGAGGTCCTGCGGGATACGAGTTCCTCCGGAAAAGTGGCCATAACAAATCTTTTCCAAAACCTAGCTTGCGACATATCAAACATCATGATTTTGCAAAACTTTGTCTTGGGAGAACATTCTGAGGGTGTCTGGCCATACTGGCTATTTAAGGAGGCTCTGCGGGATCTCAGTTCCTCCAGGAAATTGGCCATATTCAAATCTTTACCAAAATCTGGCTTGCGACATATCAAACTTCATGATTTTGCAAAACTTTGTCTTCGAAGGACATTCTGAGAGTGTTTGACCATACTGGCCACTTAGGGAGGCCCTGCGGGATCCGTGTTCCTCCGGGAAAGTGGCCGTAATCAAATCTTTTCCAAACCCTAGCTTGCGACATATCAAACTTCATGATTTTGCGAAACTTTGTCTTCGGAGAACATTCTGAGGATGTCTGACCATACTGGCCACTTAGGGAGGCCCTGCGGGATCTGAGTTCCTCCGGAAAAGTGGCCATATTCAAATCTTTACCAAAATCTGGTTTGCGACATATCAAACTTCATGATTTTGCGAAACTAGGTCCTCGGAGGACATTCTGAGGGTGTCTGACCATACTGGCCACTTAGGGAGGCCCTGCGGGATCTGAGTTCCTCCGGAAAAGTGGCCATATTCAAATCTTTACCAAAATCTGGCTTGCGACATATCAAACTTCATGATTTTGCAAAACTTTGTCTTCGGATGACATCCTGAGGGTGTCTGACCATACTGGCTACTTAAGGAGGCCCTGCGGAATCTGAGTTCCTCCGGGAAGGTGGCCATATTCAAATCGTTACCAAAACCTGGCTTGCGACATATCAAACCTCATGATTTTGCAAAACTTTGTCTTCGGAGGACATTCTGAGGGTATCTGACCATACTAGCTACTTAGAGAAGCCATCATTTTTTTTACCAAAACCTGGCTTCCGAAATATCAAATTTTATGATTTTGCAGCAATAAAAAATCTCTGGAGGACATTCTGAGGATTGCTTACCATACTGGCCACTAACGGTGAGTTCGTCAGGAAAAGTGGCCATATTCATGTAGCTACCAAATAGGAAATTTAGCAAAAAGACACCTGAGAAACGAATATTTTTATGAATTACGAAATAATTAAGTATACATGACATTTTGTTTGTTTTTTGTCTACATTATGTTTATTTCTCTAGCCCATATATATAAAATAAAAAATACTACGTGTTTTATTACAAACATTTGCTACAGATTTCGAAAAACTTCGCTTTCCGCATTTTATGCCTCTCGCATATCGGTCTGTTACAAGCAGCACAGCTTATCATGGTTTTCACATCATGATTACGGGGACAAAAACTACAGCGTCTGGACTTTCTTGTGAGATGCTGTATTTTCGGAAAATCATCGCAATTTTTACAACATTCTGGACACGTATAAATTACCACACTACGACAATGTTGCTTGGCATGATGGTGACATGCAGGAGCGGCAGGTTTTTAGGTTGTCAGAGCAGAAACAAGCAGAACACTTGGAAACCGGAGATGTTGCAGGTCCGTACATGCGATCGTAGTTGTTGATGAACATTTCTATTTTGTTCGTTGTGTCATTTTGAAGGCTACTGTCACGCTTTCTTTTTAAAACGTGATTCATTACCATTTCTTTGGACAACCAATCTAAAAACTTGCGTTTCTTGCTTCGATCGCCAAAGAGATAGTTTTGATTGGCCGCAAGGAATGTGTGAAAGGAGTTGTGGCTGCACAAGTCTAATATATTTTGGAATATTGCCAATGGATACCGGTCGGTACGCCTTTACATGTGTAGCTACCAGTAGCACAATCTAAAGTATCAACACCTGCCTTCAGGGTATTGTACAGTTTTACAATTTTTGGTTTTTCCTATAAAATTGGGAATAGTTATAATAGAATAGAAAACTCGATACGTATTATAAAATAATGTTTTGTATGTCACAATGTGCATGAAATTTTAAATAATGATCTTCTTTTTTTTGCACAAAGTGGCAAAGCTGGATTGTTTTCAATGAAAAAAGAAAATTATTGCTCACCGTTAGAGTTCCAGAGACGTTTGATGTACTAGGTGAACCGATTTCTCTAGTTGGTAAGATTTTCTCAACATTTTCAACATCCGGCTTAGCTTCATCGTCGGTCGATAAAAAGAGCACGCTTTTGTTCTTTTTTTCAGTCCAGGATACCAACATCATTTCTTCGCAGTAACCATAAAAGACTGTTCCAGGAGAAGTTCCTTTGCATGGAAGGAATTCTTTTGGGATTTCCTTTTCGTTCATCCTTAGTGTTCCAAAGGAAACTAATCCGTTGTCGAGAAGTTCACGGGCCAAAGGAACACTTGTGAAAAAGTTATCGAATATAACTCTTCGATGCGTGTTGAAAAACGGTGTGCATAGCTGCAAGACGACGCGTTTGCCTTGGTTCTTTTCAGGTTTATTCTCTACTTTGCCTGAAAAGAAGAACGGGATATTTTCTTTCTTACTATACATTTCAATCCCAGATCAACCCTCTTCCTCTTGTTTTGGAGGGATTCAGTTATATGGATTTTGCTAAATTTTACCAAAAAACTGATAAATCTTAAAAAAACATTTCAAAAGAAGTGATCGATTTGCTTCATTTTCTTTCCGAAAGACTAACCTGCATAAATGTAGAAATTACATAAAATTGAGTTTTCAGCATCTACGGCACACCACATTCTGATACCGTATCTGCACGGCTTTCCCTTCATGTAAACACGGAATATACATCTTCCTCGGAAGGGAATCATCCTCTCGTCAATTGTAATATCATACGAGGGCTCATAAATTGCAAGGATGTTCGCTTGCACGCGATCTGAAATATCGCGTATCAGGCGAAGCCGATCTTTAGACGGTTGGGTTTTTATGTTTTGATCATTTCTGTTGAGAGAACCTCGAGCAGGACGCCTGCTCAAGGAGTCATCAAACCGTATATATTTGCATATTTGTTCGAATCTAACGCGATAGGAAATAATTAAATAATTAATTTGAAAATTCAGATATGGCTCATTTCAACATACCTTGTTCTCGCCATAACTGCTGAATAGAACACACGACTCGTCACTTCATCAGTTGACCACAACTCCTTGATATGAATTTTTGAGTCGTGATTCTTGCCTGCAGCCAGGAGAATCCCAATCCAAGCCAACAACTCATCATAACTCAACATTTTAAAACATTCATCGTGCCCAGCTTCTGCATTCGTATACTGACAAATCAGCTCAATAGTAGCCACGTCTAAATACAGTACAAATGCTTGTAGTGGGGTCCCTAACCAAACTGAGATCAGTGTTAAATTTCCGTGTTGCTTTTAAATTTTCATTGTGGTCACTTGATGCTTCCATGGCATTTGAACGCCACACCATACTTCCACATTTTGATACATATTTGGTTTCCTCAGGCTCATCTTCAGATTCAAATGGATCATCCTCAACAAACTCGTCTCAATATCCTTTTCACAGAGCTGAATCCGCGGATTCCGAGTCACTGAACATTTTGCACCATAAACAAAACCAATACGAAATTACAGCTTCAACCGAGAAACCACAAAAGCTGTTTTCAAATTAACACTTCTAACTATGCTTGTCTCGTTTAGCGGTACAAGCTCAACTAAACCATTTATTACAAAAGGAGCTGGAAAAGATATGCACAAAGCGTAACGAAATTCAGAAAAAGAGTACAAAGAGGACGGACGAATAACAAAAGTGAAGCGCATACACAGTACGTACGATACAGATTCCTGGAAAATGATTTGGTTAGATCCAAACCAAAGCGTAATGAAATTTAGAAAAAGAGTACGAAGAAGACGTATGGATTACAAAAAATTAGGCCAGGTCGTCTTTGTTCAATATTCTACGAACATAAACAGTACGAAAAAAATCTCCTGGAAAATGATTTGGTTATATTTTTTAAATAATTTTTCATGTTAGTATTAATCAGTTTTGAATCAGGGCTTAGCTTAGTCATTGATGTGAATGAAAACAAAAATGTGTCCTGCACACAAATCACAAAAGAAACATGGTGCGTGTATTGCTATTGATCTACGCCGAGCGAAATTTCAAATATGCGTCGGAATAAATACAAACTCGAAATGTTGCTCTTGACTACACCTGGAACTTCTAGGAGCGTGCACGCAAGCCGATGCTGCTGACTTGTGCCGTGAAATGCGATAATCGGGTAAAGCACTTACTTCGGAGGCTCACCAATTCTCGTCTTCCATCGCTATCACTCAGCCTTATTCAAATTAAAATTGCTGCATTCCAGTGGGCCTAGAGGGCCACCCCAAATGGCCAGTATGGTCGAAAATTCTGAAAACATCCGATGACCTTATTTTGCAAAATCAGGATGTTTTATATGTCGCATACCATGTTTTGGTTAAGATTTCAATATGGCCAATTTTTAGGAGAAACTCAGATCCCGGAGGCCCTCCCTAAGCTAAAAAAAGCTAATTGTCTATGTACTAGTCTACAAATGGTTGACGAAATAAATAAATAAGTAGCCATTATGATTAGATACCCTCAGAATGTCATCCGAAGATCTATTTTTGCAAAATCATAATGTTTGATTTGTCGCAAGCCAAGTTTTGATTTGAACATTTGATTCCGGAGGTGATCAAAAACTCAAGTGACCAGTATGGTAAGAAATTCAAAGATTGTCCTCCGAGGACCTAGTTTCGCAAAATGATGAAGTTTGATATGTCGCATACCAGATTTTGGTAAAGATTTGAATATGGCCAATTTCCTGGAGGAACTGAGATCCCGCAGGGCCTGCTTAAGTAGCCAGTATGGCCAGACACCCTCAGGACGTCCTCCGAAGACAAAGTTTTGCAAAATCATGAAGTTTGATATGTCGCAAGCCAGATTTTGGTAAAAATTTGAATATGGCCACTTTTCCGGAGGAACTCAGATCCCGCAGGCCCTCCCTAAGTGGCCAGTATGGTCAGACACCCTCAGAATGTCCTCCGAGGACCTAGTTTCGCAAAATCATGAAGTTTGATATGTCGCAAGCTAGGTTTTGGAAAAGATTTGTTATGGCCACTTTTCCGGAGGAACTCGTATCCCGCAGGACCTCTTTAAGAGGCCAGTATGGTCAAAAATCCTCAAAATGTCTTCTTATGACCTAGTTTTGCAAAATCATGAAGTTTGATATGCCGCATGCTATGTTTCGCATCCAAAAATATGTTGTCCACCATTCCTGGACAGGTACTTACCCCAGTACTCCCACCTTGGAATCCAAAACTACGGATATTTTCGGAATTACCAGGGCAGATTCACAAACTAGGATAATTTTGTGATCTATTGCAAAAAACTGCATCAAAATCCGATGGCTAACGATAGAGTATCATTAATTTTAAATTTGAATTTTTCGATTTCAGAGGGGTTGGGGACGTACGTGTTAACTAGAGTATGACAATAACTGGTGCGAATGCGTTTATTGCGGTAGGGGTGCGAACCCAACTAGCACCGAAAACATAATTATTCATGTTTTATTTTTCATGTGTCATGCTGTAGATCTATAACAGTGTGATCTGACTAGTTTTGTTATGAAGATGTTCGTTTGATGCAGATTAAATCTAGAGTCGACTAATTCATTTGTCATACATGTGTTTGAAGTTTTTCAGCTAGGGCATGTTGGTTTACGTCTGACATCTTGTTTGCATATTTTGTTTCATAAATGTATCAACATAAGTCTTCCGTATTTCAAGAAACAAACATATGCGAGGAAGACCAAACGTCAACAAAACTTGTTAGGTATGTTTGATTAGCGCCGGACAAAAAAGATAGTTTTTGAGCTTCCCCTAAGACAGATATCCTTGGCATTTATGTCACATACTCGTTTGCCACTGAACCTAGTTCTGTTTTCTAGAATGAAATATTGAAAATTCCAGATGCCAATTGCTTTCATGATCGAACATCAGAATTGATGAAATTGCTTGTATGATAACATCTGTTATCAATGTTTATAATTTAAATCAATGCCCATAGCCTCTTATATCAAAGTGTATATCTATTCAAGTCCCATATAAGGTTGGTAAATAGGATAATGGTAGGGTTTAAGAGGATTCTGAATATTCTCTTTCTCATATGTCGAGTCGGTCGAGTGGTAAAAGCACCGATCTGGTAAGCTTGGAGTCCATAGTATGAACCTGGTTGTTAAAAATCTTTTTTGCCGACGAAATTTGTTACACTAATGTTAAAGAATTTTTTGTTTATGACAATTATCAAACATAAATTATGATTCATAGGCTCCCCCTTCTGCGCTATTTCAATTCTATAGTAGTACCCGAAAACACCGGCATGGTAACATAATCATTTGTCACATTTGAGCAAAACTGCATGCAATTAAACATTTCGTGTTACTTGGGGAAGTGGTACACTTGCCATGACTGGTACACCTACCCTATCATGATAGAAACATAATCATCACATAACATTTTTATAGGCGTCAATTAATCAGCGCTCTACGAAGTCATCTGATGACCTAACAACTCCTCAGAAGCCTGGCATACGTGGTCCAAAACGTTGATGTTTTGAAGATCTGTCTGAAAGTACAAAAGATAGATACAGCAAACGCAAACAGCAATACCGATGAATCCAAAAATGCCACAGACTCTGAGTCCGAAACCAGTGATGCCAGTGATTGTTAAATTGAAACAATACACTATTACGTACAGGCCTGAAAGGACCTTATTATGAGTTTAATTAACTATCTTAGCTGAAAACTATTAACATTCTTACCCGGCACCATTTGATTTCCCAGTGCACTACATTGTTTTCTACGTAAGATATGTCAATTTTCAAGGAACAAATACTTTGGCGAATGTATTTATCGGAGTAAAATCTGAAAAAACACATGTTTAAGGTATAATGGGGCAAATGGACCGTTTCTCGACCCCAGCACAGCATGAAACCAACACCATTCGATTCCTCGGAGTTTTTCACATAAGATATGTTGTAGAAGGAGATGTTCGCTCATCACCATGAGGCACCAAGAGTGAACAACAATGTTTTGGCCAGAATGAAAGATGTGAAGAGAAAGTGTTGAAAGGTCCGTCAGAGTGCAGGCAGGTAGGAAATTAACAGATGCCTTTTGAAAAAAGAGCGAAAGGGCATGTATCCAATGGTACTCGAACCATGGACGTCAATCTTTGCCTAACATCCCACTGCTTGTTCCGTCGCTACAACCTACCCCGCAGTGGGATGTTAGGTAAAGATTGACGTCCATGCTTCTAGTACCATTGGATACATGCCCTTTCGCTCATTTTTCAAAAACATCTGTTAATTTTCCTACCTGCCGCACTCTGACGGACCTTTCAACACTTTCTCTTCACATCTTTCATTCTAGCCAAAAACATTGTTGTTCACTCTTGGTGCCTCATGGTGATGAGCGAACATCTCCTTCTACATCATAATCGTTACTCCTCGCACGGAGAATACATAACATAACAATTTATGTAAGATATGTTATTTTACAAGCAAAAAATGCAGCGGCAATTGTAACAGAAAACTGAAAAACACATCGATTCAGCGTAAAATGGGGCAAAATGAGCCTTTTCCCATCTTTGATATGAACATTTCAATTAGAAATTTTAATGTAAATGATATTTTGGCATAGAAAAGCACGTCTGATAAACATAAATTAATTTTATGAAAATCTTCCAAAAGTTGCTATTTAGACAACTCTTTTAATTTTTTTTGTCCATGTTGATCTTACCTTTGAAACAATGGCTTAGTGGTTCAAAATATACCATCGAAATTTAAAAAAAAATTGAATTTGAATTTTAAGTTTCGATCATGATTTTTTCATTGGATTTTTTTTCCAGTGAATATATATTTTTATGAACATTTCGATTCCCTATTATTCCGTTCCGAGTTCCGAGTTACTGTTTTCCTAAAACTGGTGTATCAAAAACACATAAGCTCTTCCCAAAAGTTACTCTTGAGTCCGAACAATATATCCGTTTATCAAACTATGTATTCTGTTATACTGAATATTTTTGGGAAATTTCGTCCAAATCCATGCGGCTCGTGTCAAATTTCGACATTTCATGGCCAGTTTCGCATGGAACTGCTCAATTGACGCTTGCATTAAATATATCGACAAAAATTGCCGATTTTTCATTGGTTTACCTTCACCCGCACTAATTGTAGTAACCCATGAGTCAGCAGACAAAATTTGTCAGCTCTATCAGTCGAACTAACTGCGGAGGAATTAATAAATAAAACGAGGAAATAACTCAAAAGCATGCCTACACGCATGTTTCCGTCAGCCATGGCGAATTTTACGGTTAACTGCCGGAAGGCCGCTCGCAAGGGCGTAGAATGTTATTGCAAGGAAACTTAAATAATAACCTTCCGTGGGAAATTTATCAAAAGCAATTATCTACTATTGAACAGTTCCTTAATATTTTTTCGTTGCATACACTCAGCGAAATAAACTTTCGATATTCATTTACATTATGATTAGTCGCTATAAGAAATCAGTATGAATTTTAAAATTTATCTCCTGGGCGTTAATTAGAAAACACCACCCCCGGCGCAGACTGGCGCAGGAACCTAGCTATTAAGCACCGTATTTCGAAGAAATGCCAATTCAGAACCTTGGTGCTCCGGAAAGAAGGGGTTTGATGTCAGGCCCTGCGAGCCAAACCGTAAAAAATCTAGCAACGGAAAGTCAACAAGGGAATTCAAACCGGAACAATTGGTGAAGACCCCAGCGGCGAAAAAGAACTTGCGACTATAAACTCAATATGTGGAATTGTAAATCTCTCAACTTCATCGCAAGCACACCTGTACTCTCCGATGTACTGCAGGTCATCCTCAACTTCATCATAGTGTTGCAGGAGGTCTGTTGAAAAGGACGTGAGCTGGAAACAGTTTTCATCATGATGGGCGATATGCAGAGGCGCATGATCGGTTGGTGGACGATCAAAAAAAGAATGGTCAGGTTGAGAATCAAGGGTCGATTCCTCAACTTTAGCATGATCAACGTACACAGCTCACAACTCCAAAAGCACTCATGATGGCAAGGTCGCAGTCTACGCGCAGCTCAAACGTAAGAACGTTCACTGCCTAAGCCACGACTTCAAGATCAGGTTCGGCCAGGAGAAGGAATTTAGACCGACAATTGGAAAGTTCAGCGCTCACCAGCTGACGACCAACAGCGGCCTACGATTCATTGATTTCGCCGCCAATAATATCGACATCAGAACCTATCGGTGGCGCTAACATCGGCTGAGATCACAAGGTACGATACTAACAACCGCCTCAGTAGGATTTAAAGCGACTGAAACAACCGAGTGAGCGCTATGGGACCCGTTTTGAGGACTGCTATAGTACTCTGAAAGCAGTCATAAGCAACGTAGCGGAGAACACCGTTGGGTATGAAGGATGGAGTTGAAGGAATTATTGGTTTAACGATGAGTGTAGAAAGATGTTGGGGGCGAAGGACCCAGTAACGGACCAGGCAGAACGTGGAACGCTACTAACGGAATCCGAAACAGCAGACCGGCCCTTTGCGGGAGAAAAAGGCCGCCTGGAAGAAGCGGAGTGCGAGGAGATGGAACAACTGTGCCACTCTCAAGAAACACGAATATTCGACCACAAGCTCAACGCATAATTTGGAAAACGAGGTAATCAGAAGGCATTTTGAGGATTTTTGGCCATACTGGCCACTAAAAGACACCCTACGGGATTCGAGTTCTTCCATAATCAAAAGTTTTCCAAAGCCTGGCTTTCGACATATCAAACTTCATGATTTTGCTAAACTTTGTCTTCGAAGGACATTCTGAGGGTGTTTGATCACACTAGCCACTTAGGAAGGTGCTACAAGATCCGAGTTTCTCTGGGAAAGTGACCATATTCAAATCTTTTCCAAGACCTAGCTTGCGACATAGGCAACGTCCATTAATTATGTCACACAAAAAGTGACTTTTTATAACATCGCCTCGTCCCCCCCCCCCCTGTAACGTTTTTTGTATGGACCTTCAAATTTGTTTGTATGGATTGTCACTCTCAAGCTCCCCCTCCCCCCTTACTGCGTGACATAATTAATGGACCTTCCCATATCAAACTTTATGATTTCTCAAAACTGTGAGGAGGACATTCTGAAGATTCGTGCAGGCCCTCTAGAGTCCGTGTTCCTCCGGAAAAGTGGCCATATAACTTCATGATTTTGCAAAACTAGGTCATGATAATACGTTTGCAGGATTTCTATCCATATTGGCCACTTAGAGAGACCCTGCAAGATCCAAGTTCCTCCGGAAAGTGGCCATATTTAAAAGTTTTCAAAACCTGGCTTGCGACACATAAAACTTCATGATTTAAAAAAATTAGGCCTGCGGAGGACATTCTGAAGATTTAATAAGGCTACTTAGGAAGGCTCTGCGGGATCCACATTCAGCCTGGGTGGAAAAGGAAATTGATCCAAAGACAAAGTTTTGCAAACTCATGCAGTTTGATGTGTCACAAGCCAGGTTTTTGTAACGATTTCAATATGACTACTTTCCTGGAGGAACTCAAATCCCACACGACCTCCGAATGTCCTCTGAAGACAAAGTTTTGCAAAATCAAGAAGTTTGTTGTGTCACAGGCCAGGTTCTGGAAAAGATTTGGATATGGCCACTTTTTCGGAGGAATTTGGATCCCGCAGGATCTCCCTAAGTGACCAGTATGTACAGGAATCCTCAGGATGTCCTCCGAAGATCTAGTTTTAATAAATCATAAAGTTTGATATGTCGCAAGCTAGGGTATGGTAAGAAATTGGTTATGACCACTTTTCCGGAGGAACTCAAAATCCTGCAGGGCCACATCAAGTGGCCAGTATAGTTCCAAACACAAAGTTTAGCAAAATCATGAAGTTTGATGTGTTTTGAAAAATATTTGAATATGGCCACTATTCCGGAGGAACTCGGATCCCGCAAAGCTAGTGGCCGGTTTGGTCAGGAATCCTAAGAATGTCATCCGCAGACCTATTTTTACAAAATCATAAAGTTTGATATGATATATATCGTCAGAAATGAAGTTTGAAATCCCGCATGCCATGTCTCATGTCCATGAGACAATTTTGATAAAGTGGTTGAGTTCCTGAATCCAAAGTTGCTAATAGATTTCTTATCGGTTGGATTGTTCCATAGTAATGGTCATTTAAGTTTCCGTGTTAAAAATGATTTTTGTCGGCCTTTTGCGTAATAAAATATATAAGAAGGCCCCCTTGCTTTGCACTCATTATTTCCCTCCTACAGAGTTTCAACATCCTACTATGAAATCATAATGAAATGAAAACATAATGTAATCGAAAAAGGCGAATTTGTTCTTTGTTGGACACATAACGGTTAAAAAATATGTTGTGAAGAGATTTTTCGATAGTTCCGAGTTGGTTCATTTGCTGAGAAGAAATGTGCTCTACATTTTTTTTTCTGAATGTCATGACATTTTTTTAACACTAATATAAGCGAGTGCAAGAGGAATATGACCAAAAGGAATCGAAAAAATAAATGTTTTGTCTTTCATACGACACCGCACTCACTGTCTCGGAGCAAAGAGCAAAATAAAAAAAAAATACAGGATGTTCGTGCTATTTGCTTTTCGCCTTTGATCTCAAAACATTACAATTAGCTTGAAGCGGGAGGTGTCAGCAACAATTGTTAGCTTTGTCTAGTGACCATTTTTTTCAGAAGTAAACCGTTTCTGAAAAATGTCAACCGTTACCATCACTGGCCATGAGTTTTGAAGCATGCTCGCATGTTGCCACTCTCGGATCGCTTTTCAGAATTATCTCTCCGGCTCCTCACCAGGTGTGAAGAAATGAACATCCAGGTTAATGGAAATTTTAAGAGGTTCTTGAATTGAATCCTCAAACTCGCTTCATGACTTTGTACCATTTCTTCATAATAAGGGATGTCAGCCGTTCGCCGAATATTCCCAATCGTGTTTTCGACAGTTCGGTTTATTTTGATTTATCCACGAAGCAGGAGCTTCATGGAATCCCAGAGCATCATCGTCCTATGATTGCTCCTGTGATATTTGCTGCAAAGTTTGGCTAAGTGCATTCCACTTAATCGTTCTTCACTGGCGGATCTCAGTTCTATAGAGGCTATTCGTTCATTGAGGCCGGTAAAGCACTCCTCATATTTTCTTATGAAAATACAGGAGCTTCTTAGTGCTTTATCTTCGCGATATTTTATCATCAATTTTGTATGGGACCGATGTCATTGTTCAATTCCGGATAATGAGAGAGCGGACTCGCTTGTAAAAGTGGGCGCTATAGAAGGCGATATTTACGATCGACAAATCGCCTTCAATGATTTTTTTCCCTATTTTTCGTCAACAGTCACTCGTCAGCTGGAATTATAAATGGAGGAAAGGGTGTTTATGGCGATGGCAACATTCTATCATCCCAAAGGTGTCGAAGAAATCTTGGTTTGGGGGGATGGATGTGGGTCGAGACTTCGTTCGTGTCATGTCTCGCCTCATGTCCAATCATTAATCTTTGAACGCTCATTTATACGGAGTTGGGCTGAGCGATAGCAATCTCTGTGAATGTGGACAAGGGACGCAGATCACGTTATTTGGTCTTGTGCTGGGCATCGTGGAGTCAGATCTGAGGTTTATGATTCCCTTCGGACTCGAGGTAGACAACCCAATGTGAAAATTCGAGATATTTTGGCTGTACGTAATCTGGAGTACATGAAACTCATTTATGTGTTTTTGACTATCATTAGCCTTAGATTTTTGTTTGTGCAACCTGTATGTTTACTATTAGTTATTTTTTATCCGTGTTTGTGTGTTTTTTCTTTCTCAAAAATGTTCAAGTCAAAAGAAAACTTAAAGTTGTATAGTTATAAGTTTTTAGCCAATTCCGAATTTAAAATAAACGTGCTTTGTAAACCATACTTCAAATTCCCGCCCATCTTCCCATCCGTTCAATTGTTATTTCTATTTACCTCGAGACGGTCGCGAGGAATCGGTTTAATCCCCCCAAATGTTAGTTTCAAGATAATTGATGTATATAAATAACTTGACTTTGTGAAGTTGATTCGATTGAGCCGGTAAAAATAAACGATCTTAAGAAAAGCACGTGGACCCGGAGACCTTGGTCTCAAAAAAACCTACTGGCGCCGACTGGAATTGATAGCAGACCGACTGGGGAAGGGCCAACTACGCTTACCACTGCACCGCGCTAGTTATTAACAAATAGTGTACTGTAGAATAACTAAGCCAAACTTATCATAAATCATTTCTACATGACTAATCATCTCCGATACTGTTCTAAAACGTTTTAAGTCCCAAATCTATGACATAACGCATGGCTACACCTCTACAATTGATGAAAAACCGATGTCCTGTCACACTTTTCCCTCCTCACGTATCACCTTCCTACCTAATGGGGAAAAAAATATAAGAAAAATCAGTTTACTTCCGACCCACCCACGATCTCTTGCCATTCCAACCGATAATCTTTTCCTATTCCTAGAAAAAAAACACATTTGTTGTTTCACCTCAAACCTCCACCCGGGTTCAATACGGTGGGTTGGGAAATCTTTTGACCCGAAAGCAAAGAAAAAGAATCGTCATCACCCTCCATCGAAGCGCTATCATCAATCATTCCACGGTGATTGAGTTCCTCGCCTGTAGTGGGCGAATCATTCCATATAATCACATTTTTCCACCAGCAATTTCCACATTGTCGTTGTGACTTTGATTTGACGGAAACATTTATCAGGCAAGGGGTTAAACCAAGTCACTTTAATTACATTAAGATGGGTCGGAATAGAGGGAGAATTTCCCTGTCGAGTTGAATAAGATGAAAGGTAATTACATAGGAATTGCATCAACTCTCGGGCTACTTCAATTGTTCTCTAAAATTCATCAGCCGGTCCTCTCATACCAACCAAGGAATTAAGATCGGCTATCATCGCTGGAATGAACACTCGGAATAATTTAGTCATTATTTCAATTTCACGCTGCTTATCTTGAGCGACCGTTCAGCTCTCATTGTCACCTTTTTTATTGCGATATGCTCTTTTCGGCTTCCGCTAATGCATATTCAAGTTTTCCCCCTCTCGGGTTGGCCAGCGAACGGCGCTCCAAGGCCACCAGAAGGAAGCAATTTCCTGTGATTTCAGCACTTTTGTTTATTTATCAACTGCTTCCACAAGTGACAAGTCATGCGCTTTGCCACCGGCAAGATGCGTTCGTTGAGATCTTATTTACCCACCCTCGTTGAGCTTCATCCGGACCGACCGTGATGACAGTCCTGTTATCTACCTCGGACGAATCTTGATTGGTGTCAAGGGACACGCTCTGTTGATCCCAAAGAGTATGACCCTTCGATCCAAAAACACAGCAGTTGAAATAAATAACCAACGTTTGTTGACTTCATGAAATTTCTCTTAAATATTGGTGCCTAATATTTAGAGTGCTTAGAATATGTAGTTCGATCGATGACCTAAATTTCCCCATAAATATGAATTGATCCATCCGCCTAATAAGGAAATCAATAGCAATCATGATGGACGACCTTTGGGTTTGCTCTCCTGCTCATCACACTGATGCTACACGTCTACAAACGGAGTGTGAAGCCTTCAAAGTACCCACTCCACCGAAGACATTAGAAACCTCCAGCCACAGTCTGCCCCGGTAAAGTACTTGTGCGACCGAGTTCTCAGTTTTCCCAGACAAAATTGTCGAGGAAGTTGGCAGAAAATATTCGCCTCCTACCCTAGTTGGCCTCATTTTCACCACCGTAGTCATCTTTAGTATGCAGGACAGTTTTCCCCACTTTGTAAATGTGTCTTCAGCCCGCACCGCACACGAGAACCAGCAAACATCAGAGAGCATCGTCTCGAATGTTTGTAAATACACTCTAATTTAGGTAAATCCCATCGTTCGGTCATTTCTCGCGTACGGGCAGACTTTCCCTTGCGGTGTGGGTTGTCCCTCACAGCCGAAAAAAAAACACAAGAAGAGAACCGCGAAAGATCCTACTGTAGCCAACCGTTTTCGGCACCCATTCCGGCACACGTGCATTTCCCGGTCCATTGAAGCACAATTGGCCGAGGGACGACAAGAAAGTGGTTGATGTTGTCGCGATTTTATGAATGGTGCAAGCGCGTGGCGTCATAGCATTGCTCGACCGACGACACCCAGCTACAGTGCGGCAGAAGTGCTAAGCCACTTGTCTGGAGCGTGCTCGGACTTGAGAAGAAAGCAATCGATTTTTCTTAAATTTCCATGAGTAATATTTTCTACTGACCAAAAGAAAGTTAAGGAGTGGGTTGGTTCTTTTAGGCCATTCGATTTTAGTGAAAGGAACTTGGCGAGTTTTTTTTTTCAAAATCTGCAACAAGTATAGATTTTTCCCTAGTCGTTTCAGTTGGAGGGCATAATCGTTGTGTACATTAGTAATGGTACATTTGACTAGTAGTAAGAGAGATCAGCGTAAGTCTTCCTGGAAGATAGAAAGAACAAGTTTTTACCCCGTAAAATTGTCAAGTTCTTACCCTTGCAAACCTAAGGGGTCATGATTTTTTTTTAGACTGGATGGAAAATTTGTAACCAAACTCTTGTTTAACTCAAGGTGTGAGGATGAGTTTGTCAACTCCCCAACCCACTAAAAACGCATCCATGCTTTAATCCCTGGACCCTCCCCGGAACCACCTTTCGGTATAACATCGGGGAGGGGGCTATTTTGCTTGTTCAGCAAATTTTAGAGCCCAATGCATTCTTTCTGAAATGGCATTGTCAAACTTTCCGCTCACTATAATGGCTATATCGTCTTCAAAGCCTACAACCACGATACCTTTTTCCTCTAAGCTACTTAGAAGATCGTCTACAACTAAGGACAAATGGGATTCTTGCAATTGACCATCAAAGCAACAGAAGAGCCTCTCACTCTCTCAAACTTCTCATCAACATGAAATAACAACCGAGAGATATTTCTCTCTAGCGTTTCTCACTCATTTTCTACACGGCCAGCCGTTTCAACTCAGTTTTGAGTCGTTTTTGACTCACTTTCGTCAAAACTGGAGTCACTAAAATTTGAGTAAATGTTACTGGCATTGACAAGTCGACAAATAAAAAACATCCATCTGATTTAAGTCGATGTTTTTGATTTGTCGATTTGTCAATGCCAGTAACATTAACTCAGATTTAAGTGACTCCACTTTGACGAAAGTGAAGTCAAGACGACTCAAACTGAGTTGAAATGGCTGGCCGTTATATCTTATACAAGTGTTATGTGATATGATCGTATCACCAAGAATAAATTACCAGCATGCAAATTGACCGTCATTTTACTTCTCTAGTACACAGACGATCATGATGGTCACCGATAGTAGCAGTGCTGCGATATGTCCGCAGCTTGAACATAACGATTGAAGGTTTAGTAGTTGTTTTGTTTCCAAGAGGCCGAAGGGGGGGGCTTGGATTTTTTTTTACCCTTTAGCTGTACGACAGGGTACCCGGGTATCTACCAAATTCAAATGATTGGAACTCTGCTAATTATTGACCGATTCTAAATCTTTTGGCACCGTGACCGTTTGGAATCATTTGGTTCCCGGAAAACCGGGTTTCCGGGGATGTGGTGTGGTGCGGAGACACTTTTTTGGAATATCAATTGAATTTCCGGGATAAATATCAAAATCTTTGGAAAAATTCTTAAAAACTATGTCTATTTCATTGTGGGCCATAAGCCGATTTGTCCCCGGACGGCCATTCTGTAACAGGTTTCCGTGGTGCCTCGAGTGACCATGAACATTTTCAGAAGAAAACCCTAGGAATACGGGTAGCAAGATTCATGAAATTTCTCTGGTAGGATATTTTTTAACATTTAGTGGTTTTTTTTTTAGGACCTGTCAGGTTCCCGTGGGGCCTCGAGTGGCCATTAACATATTCAAAAGAAAACCCTGGCTAATGGGTTTCAAAATTCAGGAAATTTCTCCAGAAGGCTATTGCTCAACGTTTTGTGGCCATTCAATGATTTATTCTCGGGCCGGTGATTCCGGAACAGGTTCTCGTTCAGCCTGGAGTGGTCATGAGCATATTTAGAATATGGGTATCAAAATTTATAAAATTTCGTCAGAAGGACATTTATCAACGTTTATTGGCCATCTGATGATTTGTCCTCAGAACTGCCATTTTGGAACAGGTTCCCGTGGAGCCTCGAGGAACCATGAATATTTTCAGAAGGAAAACTTGGGTTTCAAAATTCATTAATTTTTTTCAGTATGTAGTATGTTTCTCAATGTGCCTGATCGGATACTACCGTTCAAATGCCATCCGCTCGTTTTCAATCTTGTATCTTTTCAATTTCAAAGCCTGCCGTTGCCCTATACGGAACTATCAATACACCTTCTCTTCATGTCTACTCGTTCTAGCAATAAAATTACTGTCCACTCTAGCGCTTCGCATGGAGATGAGAAATTATCTGCTTCTGCAAACTTCATGTTTCTCAATGTTATGTGGCTAGTTTTGATAATGGCCTCTCGAAACCCCACGGGAACCTGTTCTGGGAACAAATCATGAAATGGCCACAAAGTGTTGAGAGATAGCCTTCTGAAAGAATTTCATGAATTTTGATACCAATATTGCCAGGGCTTCCTTCAAAGTTTGTTTCTGGCAACTTGAAGACCCACGGAAACCTGTTCGGGGACAAATCATCAGATTTCAACAAAACGTTAAGAGATATCCTCCTGGAGAAATTTCTCAAATTTTGATACCCATATTGCCAACGATTCCTTTTAAATATGTTCATGGCCATTTGAGACCCCAGGGAACCTGTTACAGAATGGCCGTTTCTGAAACAAGTCGGCATATGATCCACAACGAAATAACTTGTAGGAATTATTCCAAGGATCCGGGAAATGCAATTGAAATTCCCTAATAGTGTCTCCGTACCGGACCACAGCCCCGACAACCCGGATTTCGGGAACCAGGTAAATCCAAACGGACATTGCCTGTAATATCCATAAAACGGGTGAGTTTTTGAATCTAACGGTGCCAAAAGAATAAAAATTGGCAATAATTGCCAGAGGTTAGCACTTATTATGCTGAAAATAATTTTTCTTGCAAATCGTTCTCAGAGATAATCAGTGATTGATTGATTTTTCTACTCTCTTCATATCACATTCTCTAGCAGTCATGAAGTCTTTTGTTAAAAACGGTCAAATGAGATCAACCTGTTTGTGAGTGACACAGTATTTGACCGTCATTCGTGAGTTCTAATGATCGTGAGAAGATGATAGGCATAGTCTTATAACCGTCATGAAAATGCACAGCACTGATTATGTTCATGTCAAAGTTCAAGACATCAGTTTAATATCGATGCTTCTCTTAGAAGAAAATGTTGTGGGATCTTACTTATGGTGATTCTGAATTTGTACAAACTAATATCATCATGTGTTTTCAATGAAGCGCAAGTAATGACCTGACACTTCATTGTTGTAACTTGTTACTTGTTACTTATCACAATTAGCTTAGTTAAAATGACTAGACCACACTGATAATCGAACCCAGTAAACTCCAACACTCTCTTGATTTGTAAGTCCGACTGGGCAAAAGGAAGTTCTCCCTTACACTCTACTATACCTGAACAAACCCAATACTTTCCAAGAAGACAAAAAGAGCACCAAACGTTGCTAATTTACCGTCAAAAATTGCTTGCTACCACTGATTAACGACCGAAAACCACATCAAAAGAAAATCCAGCACGATGGAAAACCTCCCTTCAATCTTCTTTCGCACCATGGTCGGTTTGCTAGCTTCCCGGTATCCCGTTAAAATCGCTCCCTATTCTCATTTATCGAATGATTATCATATCAAAGATTGCTGAAGCAGCTTTGTACCGCCATTCTCCGATCGTTGGTTCTTGGTTTGATGAATGGAACAGCATGTGGTCGCTTTGAATAGGAGCGAGGCAAAGCGTAAGGAAGGTAGCTAAGCACGAATGAATTAAGCATCATCCTACACCTCCTCGGGAGGAGATCTATATCATAAAGCGTAGAAAAATATACAGCGCTACTCCACCGCCAGAAGTGTCCTTTACACCCAAGTGAGGAGGACGACGAGCGTTCGAGTGGAAAAGCATTAAAAAAGGCAACGTAGTACAGAGTGATAGAGATATGAGATGACATTTGTGGAGACGAGGCGACTCCGGGGGAGATGAAGCGGTTGGTGATGTAAACCGAGCGTTGAGAACTCAACGAGCCATCTCCCCACGACACGCTAGCTATGGACCTAGGTATCAATGACTGACTGACTGACTGGCTGGCTCGATGGGTGGCTGAATTCATGACGCGCTACGCCACGGTTGAATGGTCGGTTGCGACGAAGAATGCCATCCTTACCAGGGTTACTTATCGGGATCAAGGTGGGGTTGAATTCAACGTTAAGACTTTTTCTAGGAGACATCGATGCATATGAATAATAAATATCTAAATTTTCTCTCTGACCTAACGAGGGAACCGTCCATCAAAAATCATTAGTACACAACAATTAAATCTAACACCCATTTCAGTTGATCTCAACTACCCGTAACCATAACAATAATTGTCGTCATTTCCCGAAAACCCCTTTCGGTTGCTATTATCTAAATGCATCAGCAGTGTATTATCTACAATTCTGACAACAGATGGAACATCCTCCCATATGAACACCCTGGCAGACAGAGTGTCTGCAGTATCCCAAATCACCAACAACTCTAGATCTATGCTGCCATCATCCTTGTGCCTGGCAGTATTCAGGGTAAAAAATCTCAACAACCGAAGCAATTTAATCATGTTAATGGATTTTATTGTTGTGCTGAATAAGCTTTCTGTATTGTTCTGCGAAGCGATTCTCTGCACTTTCCGTTTCGTTTTCCAATTGGAAGGTTGCTCTTCCCTATTCCAGCTTGGAACCACGCCGACCGAACCAAAAGTGGAAAACCAACCAAGGCTCCATTCCCGGGGTCCAGTGCTGCAGAAAATAGAGCCAGGCATTAAAATCTATGTTCTGGCTTTTAATTTCAATTATGTGACGACACTCTCTCCTACGAGGACTACTCAACACATTGCATTGGTTGTTATCATTGGGACTGCAAGCGGCTTGCCTGTTGACTGGACCGTCGTCTGCGCCCCGTGAACCTATCGCATTCATTGTCCTTGAGTCCAATCGAGGCATAGAGCGGGAATAAGAGGGTGGAACATGTTTAAAATGCAATCGTTGGAATTGAAACATCCAAAATGAGGATTTATTGTTTTAATTTATGTACGATCAGACAACATTTCGCTGCCGGGTTCAATTGTGGACTTATGTTAATTTGTTCGAAAGATTTGGGAGCTGGAAGCATGGTGAGTTGTTTTGTCGAGCACTGTTTTGTTTTTCTAATCAGTGTGATTGAATGTATACCAAATAATGGAAAAACATGCTTCAACTGACACACAGCCGCTGAGCCGAAATCAAAGAGAGAATTAATTTTAATGAGTTACTTGAGAATTTCTTTATATACAGTGCGCTCGGTGCTTGTAAATGTTGTTCATGAAACTTAATCAAATTTGCACAATCTTTAGATTAGTGTCTGAAACTGCCTATTAATAAACGTGATGACAAAATAATGAAACACATAATGGCGGATTGTGATAGAATATACAGGGTGAGTGGTAATTGCTGTCAGTAAATCTTTACGTGTGTAATACGATTTGCAAAATTGTTTTAAATTTTCATTTGTTTGAGGCTCGTGGAAATCTTAGACGCAAAAAGGGAGCTCGTTATAAGACTTATTTTGAATCGTTTCAGACCGTTTAGGGGAGAACAGTACAAAATGCACTGGTGGGGTAGAATGACCCACTCAATAAATATGCTCGAATCTTCAAAACTATACCTCCAATGGAATGATACTTTATACATTTTTACATAAAA
The DNA here is from genome assembly GCA_034211315.2 of Aedes japonicus. Lineage (NCBI taxonomy): Eukaryota > Metazoa > Arthropoda > Insecta > Diptera > Culicidae > Aedes > Aedes japonicus. The sequence goes on along the minus strand of JASCZW010011065.1, from coordinate 1,407 downwards.
CAGCAATACTCATAATTTTGTAGTTCAAAAAGACACTTAATACACCAAAATATGATCAAAATTGAAGAAGTTGTCATGACTGTCTCTCTCATGTAAATAAAAGTGTTATTAAAATAAGCTTTTACCGTGCGTAAATATCCATGGTTCATAATAAATTCACTTCACATGTATCGCACACAACAAAACTTTAAGGTAGAATCAAAACTTCTCTATAATTCTACGTTTTTTTAGAATATTTAGACAAATCTATGCAAAACTAAAACTAAGGCAGAACGCACCGTGGCGTTATATATGTCTACACGCTAAGAAAAAAGTACTTAGTGGATCGGTTAAGTATGGGAAACCAAAGATGGGTATAGTCACATTAACTTACCGTTGAGTAAAAATTTCATCCCATAAGTAAGTAATTTGAAGCCAATGGTAGGTAAACATAATTTTAACCAATATTGGCCTTCTACACTTAACTGCTCCGTTGGGTACTTTATTCTAAGCGTGTATATAATAAGAAGTTGGCAATATATCGCAACGTTTCGCTATCTTTATGCTTTACCCATTGTCTGCTTGATTACCAAACAGAACTAAACGGATGTGTTGCAACCTTCTCACTTTACAAATCTAATGAATAACTTTTTATAGTCGTGTTTTTACCTTTTACAAGCGGTGCATGCTATCCCAATGTTGTGGTGCATCATATCCCAGCGTTGTAGTGCGTTTTACCACAATTTTGGGGTGCATATTGAAATTGAAACAACCGTTTTATCCTGGTGTGGTCTTGGGATCAAATTGGAAAAGGTTTAAAAAATCATAGAAAATCATCATTTTGGATTTCAATCACATTTGATCTACAAAAAAAAACATCGTAATGTCAAATACTCAATAACGTCTTCTTAAATGTCATCTTCCATTCCCTACTAATTCACGATGTTGCTTGAGCGTTGTGTTTTGTGTTTTTAAATAAATTGAACGAAACAATTATCATTCACACTAATTAACCAGACCTAGCCATAAACGCACTGTAAGATAGTCGGAAACCATCAAACGAGTGAGAGAGCGAATTCGACGGAATCCTGGTAAGTCTGGCCGAAAGATGGCCAAAGAACTGAGAATGTTGCAGTCAACGGTCAGGAGTATTTTGAAAGACAACCTTGGAGTGAATCCATAAAACAAGAAACGATGGCGTGGCTTGACTGAAAAGCAAAAGATTGCAAGCGTCGAAAGCTGTCAAAGCTGCTCATTCAGCTCGGTGATTTGAAATTCTGTTTTCGGACGATTTGAGGATGTTTCTCCAAAACTTTGCTGGTTCTATTGTTGTAAATATTTCATCGATAATTTTTTGAAGAACCATTTGCCCTCCTTCGCCAAAAAACAATACAAGAGTTCACCATACTACTTCCAACAAGACACTGC
>JASCZW010011064.1:0-33523 GCA_034211315.2 Aedes japonicus | reverse complement strand
TCGCGTTCGTTACATGCTCAAGCGACGTTAAGTCTAAAACCAACGCGGAAAACTACAAAACGGAGGTTTCGGAGAAGGTTCGCCTCAATTCTACGACAACTCAGATTTCTGGCAAACTATTGGCCTCCCAGCCCCTCAGATTAAATCCATTGGACTTTTTCGTTTGGCCCTCCATGATGTCAAAGCTAAATAGTTACAAAATCAGAAACTTGGGCCAGTTTAAGAAGGCTTTTTTTAGATATGTTTTCAATTTGTATCCGAACTTATTGAACACCGTGTATTATAATATATGTTCATATATTATATATTTTTAGAATTAAAAGCTTTTCCATCATTCTGACTTAATCTACCAAAATCATTAGCAAAGCCAATAAGGATTACATTCACAGATCTGGGTTTCTACATTTAATTTCTTAATACATACACAGAGAAAAATAATGAATTGCAAGTCAAGGCAAGCGGAACACTTAAATTATTTGCAATTTTTCATACCACAAACCTGATTCAAATTATATATGGATTAAATTTACAGAAAATATCATTTGAATTTATAACAAATCTACCATCTCATATATGTACATTGGATATTGCAGAAAATTACATATTTCTTTCGAACTCTTCGAAAAACTCAAAGCAAACGACGTTTTAAACGTGTCCGGAAATAGTTTTTGTAACTTTTTCGCGTCAGTGGTCTGAGTCATCGTAAGAATTTCTTTCAGTGTATGGTTTGGCTGTCAGAGGATTAACTAGAAATAAGAAGAAAAATTAGTATTTTCCATTTAATTCCAACTACCTTTGCTTATCTTGACAGATACGCGAATTTCGTCTACAATGTGCAGTCTTCTTCAGTGTCTCGTACTTATAACTGAGTTATTAGTACGAGACACTGAAGAAGTCTGAACGTTGTAGACGAAATACGCATATCTGTCAAGATAAGCAAAGGTAGTTGGAATTAAATGGAAAATACTAATTTTTCTTCTCATTGCTAGCTAACCGATTATGGGCAATAATAAAGGCTGATTGTAGGGAAATGGGAGGAGAGTCGAAATAGGTTCAAAACTTCAAATGGAAGTGAACAAAAGATTACAAAAAAGTTACAGCATTACAGCAAAGTAGCTGAAAATAGCTTGAACTACAACCAAGGTTGAAAAGGTGGTGAATACGCCATCCAAAAATTACAATTATTGCAATTAAATCTTGAAAAAACCACATGATACGTAAAAACAAGTTTGCCCATGTTGATCCGCAAAGCATGTTACACAGATAAAAAGAAACATTGAATTTTCTGCGTTATCTAATGCACATAAAGGGAATGCTAGATTTGGCAGAAAATTATAGCATATTTCATGTAAATTTAAGCCAGATATCGCCTGAATCTAGCCTGTTGTATGAAAGATTGCAAACATTGTTGTATGCAAACATTGTTTACGCTTCCTTTGGCTTGGAATTAAACGAAGCGAAATTTTACGCGCTTGTTAAAATTAATTATTTTTTTCTGTGTACGAAATAAGGAAAGCGATAAAAGTGTGTGCGAGCAACGAGTTGCACTTAGCTCGGATAAAAACTTATTCATCACCAGGGTTGCGGCTTATCATTTTTGACTCAGGCATATTTATTTGCCAATATCTCCTTTCAGAGGGTCGATTGATAATATGATGTATGATGAACTTGTAGTGCATGAGTAGACCTACAACTTTGTCTAACAGTACATTGCTCTAACTCCTATATCTTCGACATGAGAGCGTATATTCACAGTGATCTTCACGATGATAATCGCGTGATCTTCACCGCGAATATCGTCGCGAAGATCACTGCGAATATACGCTCTTATTCCTCAGATATAAGAGATAGAGCTATGTATTGTTAGACCAAGTTGTAGGTCTACTCAAGCACCATAAGTTCATCATACATTATATTTTGAAGTTGAGCTTCTGAGAAGAGCTATCGGCAAATGAATATGGATAAGTCAAAAATGATAAGCCGCAACCTTGTTCATCACAATACACTTCAAATCATTAGCCCCTTAAAGGATAAGTCGAGAAAAGATTTGAAAACCTCATGTAAACTGAAGGATAGAATAATAGCTGCATGTAAACGTAAACCATACACTAGCTGACTAAGTCCGCCAGATTTGCTTATATAGGAGATGAATAGAGGGTGTTCTACTTCGTTATAGCATTTTAATTGGGCTGAAGGTTGTATAAATAAAGTGGGAAAATCATTTACGGTACTTAAGTTACCTCTGAATTTAACTTATTGTTTAATAGGACATGACCATAGTTGTACTTTGGATAAATAAAGCCTATCCACGTTAAATTTGGAACACTGTTCTTTCAGAGTAGATTTTGAATTTATTCACGGAAACCGTTTCACTTATATGACAGTTGAAACTCTCCACTCTATTTCGTGGTACCACATATTGACATTCTTGTAACATTCAGTGAAATGGCGTCGAATCAAGTGGAAGTGCACAAACGCATTTTGTACGAACGGCAGCAAAACACGAATTTATCGGTACGCGATCTTGCCAAGAAAAACTACCAAGAAGTCCCGTGTTTTGTGTTTGAAAAACACGTGTCCAGCGCTTGAGATTGAAAGTGGAACAAATCAAAAGTATGCTCCCGATAAATGGACAAGAAGGTGGTAGCCATTATTGAGAACAATCGCAATTTTTCCGTGCAGAGTTCGGAAGTCATAATCATACGTACATAAGTGAAACAGAGGCAAGGACTGATTTTCTTGTATCATAATGGACGATGAAACATACGTACTAGAAGACTACAAAAAGCTTCCGGATCTCGCTTTTATACCGCAAAGCTAAGGAGTGTCGTAGCCGAGCATTTCCGGACAAAGAAATTGTCCGAATTCCCGAAAAATTATTTGTTTCAGCAAGCCAAATGTGGCTGTGGGTGAAAATCTAAAAGTTTCGACTCTACCGGCACTATCAATAAGGATGTGTAAGAGAAAGAATGTTCGCAAAAGCGCTTGCTACCGTTTATTAGAAGCCACGACTTTCCAGATTTTGCAACTATGCGAAATCCGTCCTGAAATGGTTTAAGATACAAGAGCTCAGATACGTACCAAAAACAACCAATCCACCAAACTGTCCAGAACCTCGCCCAATAGAGAAGTACTGGGCTCTAGTTAAGCGGATTCTCTTCGAAACTAAGAAGAAAGCAAATGGTAGCGATGATTTCAAGAGAAGATGGAGAATCGTCACGGTGGGCGTTCCTGAGGATACTGTACGGAACCTGATGGCGGGTCTACCATAGAAAGTTCGAGGATTTTACAGAAAGAAAGACTAACATCATAATCAACTGTTTCTAATGTAGATAAAACAAATAAACAATTAGTTTTGTTGAATTATGTGTAAATTTTGGCGCTGCTATTATTTTGGTGTCCTAAATTTAACGTGAACAGTCTTTAAAAAAGGGTTTATGGTCCTGGGGCACCACAACTGTGAATCAAGACGTACCGGTTGGTGAATGGTAGTTTCGAATTATCTCACTATGTAGCGCTAGTGTGCATATGTAATCTCTGTATCATCTGGATCTCAAAACCCTAGCTATCTAATAAATAATACAAGGAAAAACGTAAAGTTGATTGGAATATGAATGAAGGAGAAAGTAATCAAAGAGAATCTCTCAATGTTAGATTCGCTCTCATGAATAAAGTCCCTAGAGCTAGTCAATATTCGTAAAAAGTGGAACAACTCAATTTTTGAGTTCATCCACTTTTTACGAAAATTGAGCAACATTTTCGTATGAGAAAATGAGAAAGAAATACTTGAGACCAATGCGATTCTAAGGCGGTGAGTCAATTTTAAATCGCAAGGTTCACCAACAACAATCACTATACCCGAATTAAAAATACAATGAGTTTATAACACAAAACTTTAACCTTATAATTAATTTTTTTATTGAACAATAAACCATACCGTTTATGTATAGTTTTAATAAAATTACTCTATTATCTCCATAATACAAACACTGAGAGAACAAATCGAAAGGAATTCATAAAAATGTCGTATGAAAATTAGATACGAAGATATTTTTGCAAATTTCATACGAGCCTCTAATGGATAAAAGTTCATAGGACGATCGTATGAAAGTTTTTCTCACAGAAAAAAAAAGAATTGCAATCGGGATTCGAATCATGAAGCTTGGGATCCAGAGACCAGCCACAATCCTACGAGGCTATACACGCTTATTAAGTGATGTCAAATGAAAGTGTATAAGACGCATGTATTTCTCGACAAACGCAACAATAATTATTTCATACGATTCCGTATGGAATGAGTTCTGGACCCTTGCTTTGTGGTTCATTATTCCGATGGAATGAAAATCATACTGATAATTTTCTGGGTGTAGTAATAAATGTCTATTGTTGCCAAAACTTTGATGATGATAAAACAACAAAAGATGTTAAGATACATAATAACCCCTTTTGTATGGCAAAATTGCTATCCGAAATTGATTTTATAGTAGAAAACAATTAGTTTAGTTGTTTAATTATCGTTGAAATCAATATATTCTATAGCACAGAGAACAGACATCCAAGCTGGAGTGCCCTTCGTGTGTAAATTTCTGTAACGGCTGTTTTAAAATTACAGCCCGTTTCCGTTAGTTTTGGTGAATCGTATGTTGATGGCGCCACTTGCCTGCCTGGAGATTTGACAGTCTGTCAATTTTAGTTTGGTGAAACCTAGACTAGGCGGCATTGTTTTTCCAACGGTTTGGTTTCAAAAATTTACACAGTAAATTGGAATACAGATGTTCCAGCCTGGATGTCTGTTCTCTTTGCCTATTGTATCTACCATTCACTGTAGTTTTACAATAGATTCCATTTATTAACATAGACAGTTATTTATTCCCGATTATTATTATTTCAGCATTCCAGGAACTATTGAAATGTTGAGAAATATAAAAAGAATACCGAGATTATGATCGAGAAATAGAAAACTGAATGTATGGAGATTTTTTGCAACTGCTCAAACTATCAGTATAAGGCGAGATATCGATACAACCTTTCAAATAAACTCAAGAGGCAATCAAATGAATAATTTTGAGTAGCTCCGCTCCAAATGATGTGCATATTTACATTGGTTTCGAATAAAATGTCAGCAAGCAAGTTTTTCTAGGCAAGTTTTGTTAGCTAGCAAGTTTGGCTGTACTTGGATACCACTGATAATCCCAAATAACAGACACTGTTGTGTTAAGAGGAACAGAGGGGAACTGAACCAACCAGACTTATGGCTGGCCCAAAATTGATACGTTGCGGATGCATTTGCGTGAATTTGACAGTTTTCCCATAGGTTTTCTGGCAAACTTACGTCAACGCATCCGCAACGTATCAATTGTATGTGACCCTTTAGGATGCAAACACAATGATAACGGAAGCTGAACGGTAACGGCAACGAAATAGCCCGATCTGAGTAATCATGCTTATGGGAAAGCCGATTTTAATTGGACATATTGAAGTCATTTGCGACAACTGTCAAACTTGCCGTTTGCCGTACCGATTCCGTTATCATTGTGTTTGGGCGGTTACTCTCGCTTCTTTGTAGAAAACCTGCACATTAGAAGTGTTAAAAATTTCACTGCATTGCCCCTCGCATTCAATGTGAGTTTTCATGAGTATATTTTTATTTCATGTTGGCATTTCCATGCTCGTTACTTGTTTCACATTCTTAAGCTACCGTTTCAGATTACTTCCACAGTTAGTTATAAACAGCTTTTCATGGCCATACCGTTTAAAACATTCGTAAAATTGTTTGGAAAGTTCCATACCAAGAGAACATTCGAAGTGTTCCGACCCTTAACATTCCTATATCGGATCAGAAAATGAATCCAGTATAACTTTGCCTTAACCGACTGAGCTATGGAAGGTCGTTGAGTTGCAGAATACCTTATATTGTACTTCTCTGCAACAACAAAATAAAATTTCATACAAAAAACAGCAAGTTTGAGAGCTTTATAAATTGGTTTATAACACTTTAAGAACCGGTCAACTATTTCTGGTCAGTGAATCCGTATTTCTTAGCACATGAAATATATCGTGAAACTTTGGCACTAAATTGGATGCAGCTTCCGACAGCACGGCTACCCTCGTGGAAGTACCGTCCGTGTGGATCTTGTATGCGATTACTTAAATCACCTATCACTTCACCCAAAACCATCGTTGCGCAAGGTGCTCACTTGTGGCAGATTTGCAAACTTTCCGCCCAATTTCAGTAGCCTACGCCAAATGGAACACGCTTTTTTGTTTGTTTTTTCTTCCTTATGCACAGAGAAAAGTAAACCAGCGATGTTGCCACTTTCGATTATGCAATGCGAATTTTGGATAAGTGAGGAGAAAGAGCACGTAATACGGCCTCAACCACCAGCGGCCACCGTCTCCACAATTGACTCACACATTGACACACACACACACACATACACACATACACACATGCACACCCATGCCGTACCGCATTTTATGCACATAGCCCACAAGTGCACGCCCGAGCACTGACTGGGTTGCAAAAGTCTTCCGGACCTCCCCCCGTGAAGGAGGTGAAAAGAAAGTTGAAATTGTAACTTTCTTCGGTGAAACAAACAACACACAAAAAAATTATTACAAAACTCTCTAGGAGATTTCCAGTTTTTTTTACACACTCATTGGCACGCGCGCGCGATCACAGGCTTATGAAGTTGGTGCAAATAATTGCAAACCGAGCGCCCAGCTTGGGCCACCTATCCAAGTAGACCTGCTAGAGTTGCTGTGACGACTGTGACACCGGTCCTGCATGGCCTGCTTCGTGTCAACGCGTACCTTCACTCTTAAATTTTTCTCGTTGCATGATCTGACCACAAGACGCCATTCGATGGGCGAGAACAGTTTTCGATTTTTTGCTTTAAAAGGGGAAACGAATCGTAAAATTTACCAGCCACTAGCGCAACTACACTCAACAGCACTGCGGCGATTTGGATCCGCATTCCGATTTCTTCCGGCACTCGTCCTTGAGTGCACTTCTTCTGGTTACTTCTTCACCACTGGCGTGACACGTAACTGCGCACTGCTGGAAAATCCAATCCGTTAGCCCCTTAGGTACTGCTGTACGACACACTGAACCGAGAAAGGAAATTTAGGACCGTTTGTTGCGCTGCGAACCACAACTGCCAACGCGTACAAACCGAGACTGACTGAACACGGTTCGCTGATCGTGGGAGACTTAAACTGGCCTGTGCAGCCTATTGCGATCCGACAGCCACCACACGCGAGAGAGCAACCCGCAAACCTGATCGATCGGTCGGACCATGACACGAGCGCGTTTTCGTCGAGAGCACCTTCCCTCCTTGTCAACTAGGACGGAGATTGGCAAAGTCAGGCAGTTTGATGTGGCAAAGCGCGCAGCGCCAAAGCGAGGGCTTCAATTGTCTCAGTTCTTGATAAACAGGTCGGATGGCTTTTCACCTTCTCTTCTACGGCCACAGCTCGACGCCGAGCGGACGGTCTAGACATAGTGTTCTAAAATATGCTAATGTCAATGCTCATTTCCTGATCAGATTTCCAAACCGATCGATCTCGCGCGGCAATCGGAATTTGACGAGCAATGAGCAGCCTACTTTTCGATTGGATTTGAAATCGATTTACCCAGATATAAGTGATCCGAGAAGGTCGGTGAACTTTGACGGAAGACAGGCGGAATTTAAATTGTCGATTGTCGACGTGATCCGTTCAACACCCGAAAATTATCCAGAGCAATGACGGAACTAGGAACGTTTTGAGAGAAAGATAGAGAGGGGATTGACGCTATTCGGGAAAATACTATTCAACGGAAATCAACGGGTCCTCCCTTAGCTCAGTCGGTAAAGGCGCAGCTACAAAGCAATACGATGCTGGGGGTGACTGGGTTCGATTCCCGGTCTGGTCTAGGAGTTTTTCGTTAGGAAAAATTTCTTGACTCCCTGGGTATAGAGGGTATAATTGTACTTGCTACACACTCATACTAATGCAAAAATGGTACCTGGCATCGAAAGCTCTCAATTAAAAAAAAATGTATCCACATTAATCCGGACACCTTCAAATCATTGTACGTAGGAATGAAAACTTTCACTGTGGTATAGCTGAGAGTATATGATAAAAAAGACTATGATTGATGTTTACATTTCATGTTTAGTATTCAAGATGGCGCCGAAAGAAAAACAACTGCGCGAGCGAATTTTGTACGGCAAATCCTGACTTGTCAATACGGGACCTTGCAAAAACATTGGATTTGCCTAAATCCACTGTTCACGATGTGCTCAAATCATTTTCGGAATGTTTGACGTTGGAGAGGAAACCGAGAATTGACATAAACATTGGACGCGCTGATCCTGTCATGGACCGAAAGGTGAAAAGGATATTCACGAAAAAAAACATTCGAACGGTGGCTCGTAAAATAGGAATGTCACCTGGTTTTGTCCAAAACTCAAAACAAAGTTTGAAACTTAAGTCTTATGAAGAAAAAACAGTTCCAAATCGCAAAGACAAACAGAACTTGGCAGCAAAATCACGGGCTCGACGTTTGTACTGCGAATATTTGACGAAGTATTCATGCGTTGTTATGGACGATGAAACTTATGTCCTGGAGGATTTCAAGCAGCTTCCAGGGCTGGCTTTTTATTCTGCTATGGCCAGAAATGCTACAGCTGAGCATTTCAGAACGAAGAAGGCACCGAAATTTCCCAAAAAATACCTTGTGTGGCAAGCAATTTGCACGTGTGGCAAAAAGAGTAAATCTTTCGTCACTACAGGCACAATCAACAAGGAGATCTATCAGAAAGAGTGTCTGCAGAAGCGATTGCTACCCTTCATCAAAAGTTACAAAGAAAAACCTTTGTTCTGGCCTGATTTGCCATCATGCCACTATGCTAAAACTGTGATGGAGTGGTACCAAGCAAATCAAGTGAACATTGTACCAAAAACCTCAAACCCGCCAAATTGCCCAGAGCTACGACCAATCGAGAGATATTGGGCTGTGATGAAGCGGAAGCTTTCTGGAAAGAAGCAAGGAATCAAAGACATCAAACAATTCCAGCAAATTTGGACAAAGATGGCATCTACGATTTCTGAAGAGTCTGTACAAACCCTAATGGACGGAGTTAAGCGCAAAGTTCGAAAATTTTATGCAAATACCGAATAACTATGTTTTGTCTTCACGAATTGTTAAAACACATCCCATGAATCTGAAATGAACAACTACGACGGAAATATAATGCGAAATTTATGTTTTATTCATGTTTTGAGGTGTCCGGATTATTGCGGATACATACCTTAACTGTGGAAGTGCATTTAGAACACCAAGTTGAGAGCTAGCAATAAACGAATTGTGAAAGCAATAAGCTTGAAACGCAGAAGAAGAAGAAGAAAAAGAAAAAAAAAATTATAGAACAATCAGTGGGAAACATTTATCGTAGAACAAGGCATTCACTACTATGTACCATAATCGATGCGCTCCATCGGCTTTCTTCAACGTTAGCCTCAGATCCTTAGTTGACATTTGAGTGAATATAGGAGAACAATGCAAGTTTAAAGGAATATTTTGATTCCGAATAAAACTTACCAAATGATCGATAGTCATTGATCTGGATCCTGGATCTGGAGCTTATTAAACTTTAACTTGGTAGATGTTTTAAATTCACCATGACTTAAACATTTAGGTACTTAAGTCATTCTTATGCCGCATACCGAGATTAAAATATTTGTCTTTCAAAATTAAATTGGGCACAGTTTTGAGTTAGAAAAATTATTTTAGAATCAAAATGTACTGGCTACGGTAAAATTACCCCAGTGCGTCTAGTTGTGAGAGGGAAAATCTCTAATTACATTTTCGTTCGCAAGGGAAGTAAAGCCGTTGTTCCCGGCCCATGTGTTGATGGGTTCGATATGTAGGGTTAAGGTTGTCCCTGGCAAGATGAATCAGCCCAAGAGGGTGAAATCGCAACAAGCTTAGTTTAACGCTCACACAATATTCAAATTAAAATGTATGTACCAATTTAAACCAGCAGTTAGGTTGCTGTTAGTCAATTCAACTGGACTAAAATTTATTGAAACAGTAAAGGAACTGCCTGATAAATAAATTTGCCACTTGTTTCTACCGACACTTCTTCGTGCAGCGTGGGAGTTATTGACTGATTTGAATTAGATTAAACATAGTTGATTTCGCTTTGTAAAAATGGTAGCTGATCAATGGCAGTGGATTTTCCCGGAAGTTGAGTGTCGGAGGCGACCTATGGACGTCGAAATATATTGGTTAAGATATTATGTAACGTTTGCATAAAAAAATGGGCAAAAGCTGCCGATTTTTCATGGGTTTACGTTCAGCCGCATTGACAAAACTATCCATGCAGTATCAACCATAGTAAACTATGAGTCAGCAGACAAAATTTGACAGATCTATCGGTCGAACTCTAACCGTGATGCCAAAATCAGAGAAGAAACACTGTTCAGAAGTGTTCGCGTTCAAAGAACGGCAGCCCACCGCGTCTAAAACGGACATCGTGCGGCACTTTGTGGACGCCGGATACACCCGTTCCGGCATCTACAACATCTTGGCACTATTAGACAACAATCAGAGCATCGAAAAAAAGTCCGGTTCCAGACGGCCAACCACCCTGAACGACAAGAATCTCCAAAGGATGCTGAAGAGAAAGACCGAGGGAAAAGTGCTTGCCCCTGGCCAAACAGTGAAAAAGTACCTGGCGAACATGAACATACATGTCAGGAAGTGGAAATGGCGTCCACTGCTTTCGGAGCTGCTGGCAATGACATAGCGGCAGCGGTTGAATAAGCCCATCAACTCACATTGGCCGATACCAACCAGGGATTAAGCCCAGAATCACTGTGTTTAAAAGAGTCAGTCATATTTTTCCACTACACCAATAGCGCCAGTAGCATCTTGCTATATATCTGCAGTCTAACGACCTCTAACGGGTGGCAACTAAAATTCTGGAATTTCTTTCCCAAGCTGTTGAACAAAGACTCCTGTTTGATGTCGCAACAGGAGCGTTGTACGGCTTTCATCACAGTTTTGCAAAGGTGCTCAAAATTCCGAAGAAATCTTCGACTGGGTGACACTGAGGCAGATTTGGTGGATTTTGCTTTTTCGGTACAAATGGGTAATGGGTTGTTCAGGAACGATTTTGTTTTTTTTTGCGATGACGCTTTATCCTGACAAAACACGTTTTGTCCCTCTGTTTGATATTTTTTTTGTAGAAACGGTATCAAAATTTGCTTCAAACATTCGTTACATCTTGATTGATAGCCAAACCAGAGGGCTTGAACCATGGCTTAACAATACCTCTCTCAGAAATGGCAATGTGCCGCATCACTTTCTGTTCAAAATTACAGGGTGTCTCACAATAGGTGTCACTAAAACAAAATGGGATTACAGCAAAACAAATCAACCAAATCATAGCATTTATTTTTCATTTAAAAGATACGTGTTATAAAAATAAACCATATTAATTCAATTCGAATCTCTCATCATTTTCCGCAAACGCTTTGTGAGCCCATCGCAGCTGGCATGCACGATTTCCTGAGGAATTTGGTCCCAAATATCAACCAAATGTTTCTTGAATCGATCTAAAGTAAGCTCTTTCGTAGGGCCTATATGTTGAAGCATACAACCCGAAACAAAGTAGCCAAGCGGGTAGAGATTCGATGAAGATGCAGTCCATTCTTCGCTTGTGATGAAATCGTCAAATTTTCCGCGCACCACGCTTGTGTCTTCTTTGCCTTGTGAGCTGAAGCTGAGTCCTGTTGGAAACAATATGGTGTATTCCCATACAGCGTTGAAGCACGAAAAAGCAGATGGTTCTTCAAAACCTGCTTGATGTAATATACAGTGTTGATTTTTACGCTAGGATCTATGAAAATAAGAGGAAGATTTCCTTTTCGTGAAACGGCGCCCATACACCGAAAAATAATTTTCGTTTATATTACGAAATCGAAGGTAGAACCAACAAATCTATTCGTTGTTTTTAGCGGATAGGAATGTTTCATACAATTTACGAAACATTGGTTATGTGTACAAAATCCATGTTTACGAAACGCGTGAAAGCTAATTTACGAAAATAAATTTTCAGTGTACCATGATATTCGATACATTCTGATGGCGTTCTACAGCTAGTTTATCTCTTGGAATATTGGCAAGACTTTTGCTATATACATGATCATTTTGTTGATTATGACTGTCCTGAAGGAGGAAGAGCTTTTCATCTGAAAATAAAATCTCGCAGTCACCGTGCCGAACTAAAAGATTTCTAGATCGTGTCTGAGGAGTCTGTTCATTGAAGCAGGGGACATTTGAAATTGTTTGCTCAATTTACGGCCAGATGCCAGATTACGTCTTATTCACACCCTCAAACATTTGATCTTTTTTTGGTTTTGGCAGTTCGTCTGACACCTCCTGTGAGTAGAATGTGGACGTTTCCAGTTTCCTTGAACCATTTCAAGATACGAAAAACAAATCGCTTACTCACTCCGATCTGCTGAAGGCTGTTGAATATCTGACACGGTCTAAGCTTTTGCAAATGTAATTTTAAAACTTGCTCCCGTATGGCTTCTATGGTAGCTGATAAATATAAACAAACGGAATCGCTTATTTATCTTCAGCGATAAGCTGTCATAAGAATACACTAAAAACGGGTATAATCAATTCCACTGTTAACATTAGCCAGCTGAAATAAACCAAGACTGAAAAAAAGACAAGTAGGCCCCAAACAAATATGATTTTTTTCTTGGCACAGTCAGTATTAGCACATCGGTCCCAAGCTCGGTCCCAAGCTTAATAATGCGCCCCTAATAATGAACTCACACGAACACACTCTCAAATATTCTATCAAAATAACACAGCAAATCAAAACAAAGGCGCAAATATGTACAGCAAGGTGCTGGCATCAAGGTGTACTTCAGACCAAGGGGTTCTACAACAGTGAACCAATTTCAAATCGCTAGTAGCATATTTATTGTTGGTAGAACTGTCCATGGAATAGTATTGATCGTTTCCGGGAATGTACGTCTTCGAAAGAGGGCAGTGACTGTTGTCGTCCAAAACCAAAACTTTTCTCGGAATATTTTTTTTATCAACCAGCGGCATTGAGATCTCAGCGTCGAATCTGTTTCTCAGTGTATTCTGGGGCTCTTGTCTGCTTTCGGCACTTCATTCCGACTCTTTTCATTATTTTGCAGATGTACTGGTGAGAATAGTTGAATTTTTTTCCGGCATCCCGTTGGCTCAGTGAATCCTTGTTGTTGTTGGAGGAACAAGAAAGAGAACGAAGTCCTTTTGCGTGCATAATTTTGGCTGGTCTTTTACTACCTTGCTTGTGAGTAGTTGGTGATCTTAGGATATGCTAAACAGTCAAACCTGCAACATTTTCGCTTTTAAAATGTTGTATCGTATACTTTTTGCCGAGGTTTCTGTGCAGCTCGTAGAAGTGTGCAATGTGCAATGCTGAGCAACCATAAACTAAACAAAAATTCTGTCAATCAGGAGAAAGAGGTCAGACAGAGGGCTAACACATTTCTCTCTGAGCTCGTGTTTTGCTGAGTATGGGGCCTGAAAAAACCTAAAATTTTAGGTGCCACCCGTTAGGATAATGCTAGAAACATGATAAAATTGAGAATTAAAGATTGTTTATACTAATGAACCGTTCATCCCTTTTACTTGTAGTTTAAAAACAGTGTGGTGTTAATTGTATTGTATTTCGACAAACATTCACTAATTTGTTCTTCTTTATACGACGTAATCCATTACAGTGTACCAGTACACGATTCTTAAGATTTCCTCACAATGGATTCGTAAGCCTTTCGTTGTGGCGAAATTGGACCAAAAACCTATGAGAAACTGTCAAAAAGCACGCAAATGCAAACACAACGTATCAATTGTGGGCAAGCAATTAGTTTGCGATTTTAAACAGTTCGCGAAAGGCCACGTTTGCCACCACTGCAGCGACGCCTCAAAACCAAGTTTCACCCCAAAAACCCGAGGGGGCCGCGAGAGTCGATAGTTTCCCCACCCATAAGCTACGCCAATGAAGTGCAGTGCACTCGTGTTGGCGCGGGAATTGGAAAACGTTTCGGCTGAAGTGTGTTATGATGACGAGGAAACAAGGAAGGGGAGGTGCGTGCAAATTACGTATTCCGGGCACGTGTGAGCCCATCTGCGTCTTCAGGTGAAGTGAGTTTCTTAACAAAGCAAGTTTAGGAGAAATTTCGAGGGCTGCCTCTGGCCTTAAACCTGAATCTAATTACGGTGGAGCTATGCTGGGACAATGCGATATACCGTCCGTGATGGTGATGATGATGATGATGATGATGATGTACTCCCGGTAGAACAATTGTTTTAAACTTTCTCAATTATCGTTAATCGAACTTTGACTTAATGCCGCTGGCTAGAGGCAAGACATACCCATTATTCGCTTCTGACTGGATACAGCAATAGTTACCTCTTTCGATAACAATTATATTTTGGGAAAAGTTTGAGCGATTGAAAGTGCATTCTCCTGAAAGGGACGGTGATTGGGAATGGGAATTTTCCATGACAAAATGCAGCCAACTGTGATCGTTGTCATGCTGCAGTTAGAGGAGGGTTTTTTTTCAGTACGTTCCGTTGTGTTGTCAAAACGGCTATGACATGTGGCAAAACGTCATTGTACGGGCCAAATGTTTTGGCACTCGCCATGTCTGAATGTTTGATTTCCACAATGAGGTCCCCGTTCCACCTTGCTGGAAGCATCTTCGTTCCAGTTGAAAACTGGAAAAATTCTCAAGCGGAGAGTCATTTTTTACGATGTAAATCGCAACTCGCTAGGGGGATTTTCCTGCGTTCAATTGAATCTACGATTGTGCGTCAACATTGGCTCACAAGAGGAAAGAAAGGCATCGGAGAAATTATCTACCGTTTCGCTTTTGATGTTTCTTTTCTTAGCTTCTTAATCGACCCGAATGGAGCACGCGTCTGCAGGCAGTAATTTGGTAATCGCTATTTAGCGCCCAATCATTTTGTTTAGAATCAATTGTTCATTCTTTTTCAACATAATCCACTTCATTACCACTTAAAGCTTACACTCCACGGCGCACGAACGCTGCGATTGACTCAAAATTTAGTTCAATTAGGCTTATCCGCACAATGAGGAACAGTTCTCCGGAAAAGATAGGAAATTTTCTTCCACATTGTGATTAGAGCAAATTAGATCTAATTCAACTCAATCTTGAGTTGATCTCAGCATCCGTGCGGGTGAAAAATGTATGAGCAGCTGGTAAGTAGAGTGCTCATCGCAGCCTACTAATTGTGCCACAGTTGGCAAGCCATGCTGAGTTATTGATCCAGCGATTTGTAGATCTGACCCCTTAAAAATCTATAAAAGGAACTCTTCGAGAAATTTGATGTTTCAGTTTCCCACCAGAAGTTCAAACAGTACAGCGTGGAGCTCACGTACGATGTGCTGGAGGTACCGGAAATGTTTGCCTATTGGAATCTTCGCGTTGTTGGCATATCTCACGTTCGTGGTCGAATCGAAGGCATCAGAGCAATCAATTAAGGATGGGAAATACATTGATTCAGAAGCGTTGGAAGCCATCCACAGAGCGGTAAATTCAGCTACCGACAATAGCTTTCTTCCATCGATTCCACCCACGGATGAGTTTTGGTATCCACCGGATGACAATGACGTCGAAGAAGTTAAGATAAAGCGACCGCCATTGCGAGAGAAGTGAGTATATTTGTGAAGAAAGTGATGTATTCAAAAATGTAATCAGTTCTAGTTTTCGCAGATACGAAGTATATCCCATCGTTCGGTCATCGAAACCGAATGTCGTTAAGAAGCATGTCAAATATACTCAAATGACGGAGATGATCCAGTCAACTCTAAATCATTTAATGATCCTGCTGTTGGTGCTGCCGCCGTTTGTGTTGCTCTACATAGTGATTCCCTTGAAGCTGTTGCTAGGTCTGAAGATGAACGTCCTGGCCAATGCATTCGCGATGGGTGCCATGTCGGGATATATGCTCAAGAAGAAATCCAAATCGGACGATTCGGGTACAACGTTGCAACAGTTGCAAAGTTTTATCATATCAAGTGGGTTTCCGTTCTGGTTTCCCATTCTGCTGAACTCCGCTGGACTTTTTGGTGGTCTTGGTCATGCTACAACTGTCAACAAAAACGAAGTGAAGGAGGAGGAGGTGGCGGTGAAGGACAATGCTTTGGAAAAAAGCCCTAGTGAAATTGATGGCAGCTACATCGAAAGTATTGATGATGAAATTGTTGAACCGCCAATCAATGAAAGAAGGACTGTAATCAAAAGAAGGAGAAGATTCAAGATGAAGAACGAGTGGCAGTGATTCGAAGAACTCGTGTGGAATAGTACAAGTATTATCGGTTAATGGTGTCGAAAAGAGAACGTTTAAGTATAATGGTAGAAGATTAAACAAATATGTTTGTATGCGCTGATTATGATCCGAAAATCATTTAATTCACTTCTTGATTCTGTTGAGTGCACTGTTCATATTGCAACAAATTGATATCTTTGTATTGACGTTCATTCACCTTGCTCCACCTACATGGAAATTGAATCTGATCCAGATTGCGATCCAGTTCTTGCTTTAATTGAAATCGAAGCAGGCCGTGACTTGAAACTGACGTGTTTTGTTTTCGTTGCTGCAATTTGCTGTTAATTATCAGTGATTTACGCTTTGTTCTAGTAATCAATTTGAGGCGAAAGAATTTTTATACATTTCTGCGAGTGAACAGCTGGTGAAATTTGGGAGATGAAATTGAGTGAGATCCATCAGACTAGACATGAATAATTAATGCATGTTTTCGAATACTCTGGATCTCTCTGGATAATTAACGGTAGTGCTTGCACTTGGAGAATGTTAGCGAGGAATGGGGATGTAATTCTTAAAATTCTGATACGGGTTGCTGGATCTGTACTAGAGGAACTAGTGGGATGAATGAACTCCTGCTCATAGTTGTTACTTTAATGATAACTTATACAGGATTTTCGTACCGGGCTGAGAAGATTGAATATAATACACATGCACTAGTGAAGTTATGGCTTCAAGTGAACACCGGAAATGCAGTGCAATCCCTACAACTGCAGGCTGTATCGTTAACACCTTTTGAAAAAGGTATGTGATGTACCAAAATATTAGGAGGGCAGATAATTTGCTGTGCTGATTGCGCAATATTTTCAACGGCTGAAAATGTGTCAGCAAAGTCGATGTTATAGATGCCTATATGGCGGAGAAATTGAATAAATCTGTTATACTGATTATCAACACACAATTTCTTTCTTTCTTTCTTTTGAAATACACTCCAGGACCTTTCGCTTCTTTTGAAATGCACTCCAGGAGCGCACTAGCTAAAGGGACTCTGAGAACTCAACTATAATCACTTGTTCGGTCTTCTCAGGTGGAATGGCATCATCGAGATTAGTACGGCTTCAAGTCCAGTTCAGATCCTGGATAATCTTCTTGAACGGTATACCACGTTCGCATCAATTTCATTAAGATATTGGTTCTCGCAGTGTACTTCCGATTCATTGAGAATTGATTTTAGCGATGAAAAAAATTGGCTGAAACTTTGATAACAAAAATGTTCATTATGCCTTTACCGGTTGTCATGACAACGATGGTCGGCGGTCATGTAGCACGCTTCGATTCTTCTTGACTATCGACTATCGCGGACTCAACAAAATGTCGACCGTTTCTTCGTGAAATTTTTCGCTTAACACTCCTAGGAAATGTACCCGAATCTATGTTGTTTTTGTAGCAGCCTAAAAGCTTGGATAGTGGACAAAATTTTGTTCCAGTGATCGCGGTGCCGGAATTTTCCAACGACGTAATCATCGACTTATACTTCTTCACAAGCCCCGAAAGTAGGAATCAACCCATTATTCAGAAATATCAAACCAACCGACTGGAGCTGATAGGCACTAAAGTGCTTATAGTCTGCATCACCAGGACCTACGGCTTATCGTGATTCTTGAAACAGTCTTGATATTATACACACAGAAAAAGAAATCTGAATTTTCATTGTGAAGTAATTATTGATGCCTATGCAACTGTATTCCATTCCACACAAAGTAGCATGAAATATCGATTGAAAATATCAGCTTTCGTTTGCAATATTTTAGGTATAAAATGTCTAAAAGCTTTACACGTTTCCAAATGTAAACATGTAGGGTTTGTGACGCTCCATTTATTTGCGAAGCTGTTTGAGCGAATCATCAACCGTCGATTTATTGCCGAGCTAGAGTCGAGTGGACGGCTTGACAAACGCCAACACGCGTTTCAAGCAGGACGCGGGACCGAAACCTAGATCGCTGCCAATGGCAGCCGAACATTCCATTATAGCCTGCTTAGATCTGTCAAGGGCATACGATACCACCTGGCGACACGGTATCCTGCGTACGTTGAAATTGTGGCGGATACATGGTCGCATGATAAATATGTTGCCGAGCTCCCTTTCGGGTCGAACGTTTCAGTTGTCTGTAGAAGGACACATGTCCCGTGAATATGAGCTGGAAAATAGAGTGCCACAAGGTTCGGTCCTGTCCGTGACGCTGGTCCCAATCGCGATGCAGCCCATCTTTCGGGTAGTACTAAGCGGAGTAAGTATATCGTTGTACGCGGACGACATCCTTCTCGTGGTGCACGGAGCAAAAAGTGAAGGCCTCCATCGCAAGCTGGTGACCGCCGTCAAATCCGTGGACAAATGGGCGAAGAGAGTGGGATTCTTCATGTCAGCAACGGAGTCGCCCATATTTTATTGCAGTCCGAATGCACATCGGGAACCTGGACATGACATAACTAATCGAGCGAGTCGCCAAAACATTCAAACCAAACTGTAAGATGATGAAGAAATCGTGTGAGTCTTGATTGCGGATTTTAAAGATGATCGGTGCCAAGCTTCCGCGTGGCAATCAGAAATCGTTGCTGCAGGTGGGATCGGCCATAGTAACCGCAAAGCTGGCCTACGGTATAGGCTTAGTCAACTTTGCAGACTCTGCAGGGTGGCCACACAATCTTAATATAAAAATTCCCGCATTTTTCCCGAATTTTTCCCGCATTTTTGCCTTATTTTCCCGACTGTTAATATAAATTACTCGTAGCTAAATCTCTTAGCTCCCAAACTTTTTCCAGTATTATTTACCCGCAGACACTTTCCATTTATTTGAAATATGCCTTTTGTGCGACAGGATGAGCCAATTTTCAACAAATGTTGTTAAATTTGGTAGCTCCTTCTTGGTTCTAGCCAAAATTTGTCCAAACCATTTTCTTTGCTCTGGAATCCGGCAAACAACGTCAGACGGCATTGAGCACAGCTGCCCAAATTCTTCTTTCACCATGTGTTAACACCCTTACAAACGCAATTCGCCAAACTTCAAACACATTCGCCACCACATGAAAGATAAGTTCATTTCTGGCCTCACCTGTTACAGCCGTGTAGCCAGATCTTCTAAGGGCATCTTCAACGGTGGTTCAAATCGTGGTTTGGATTTATTTGTTTAGACCAAACGCAAAAACATCGCTGCATCGCTGGTGTTTGTAAATTTTGTTTTATACCGGATCTATTTTGCATCATTTCAGAACTTATATAAGCTTCTAAGTTTCTTACTGAACGCACTCTTTAAAAATTTAATTTAATGAACTTCGGAATATCTATGAAGATTGGGTGGAAATATCTATAATGAACATGCCAGAAGTTGATTAAACTTCTCGGCAGTTGAATAAAATAATTGGAAGTTTCCAGATAATCATGAAGTTTGCTCGCTGTCTTTCGAGAAGAGAAATGGTGGAACTTTAGAGAAGTTCATTGAATTGCCGAAAAATTATTAACGTTTCTGGAAACTTGGATGAACTTCCAAAAAGTTTGCTGATCATCCATGGAATAGGAACAACTTTCTGGAAATGACGGGAACTTAGAAAATCAGATTTCGCTTCCCAGAAGTTGTTTTAATTTCCAGCAGGTACATATTCTGTGATAAAAAGCAGAATATCACACATATTTAAATAACTTACGAGAAATTGAAAAAAAAATCTTGGAAGCCGTGGAATTTCTGTGGAATAGTTAGCATTACCGAGATGTTGTTAAACCATACAAGAACTTTTTATGATCTCCAAGATTGTGAATAGGTGGAAATTCTATGAAATTGATTAAAAAGTAGTTGGTTTCTTTATTCTCGTTTTGGTTGGGTTCGAAAAATTATCGAGTAGTAAGAAGTTTAAGTTCTTCTTAAAACTTAAATACCCTGAACTTTTGGGATGTTTTCGGAACGATTGGAAAGTTTCTCGATCACCTGGAAAGATCCCTGAAGTTCTAGGAAGCTCCTCAAACTTATGGAAAATCCTTTGAATGTTTCCTAAACTTTTCGAATGCTCAAAAAATTTCCAGTTTATCTGGGACGTTTTCTAAATCTGGAGAGTTCCTGCTTGGGAAGTTTCGAAATTCTTGGAAGATCTAGAATCTGAGGAAATTTTGAATTCTGAAATCCCTGAATCTGGGACAGTTCTCTGAACATCTGAGATGTTTGCTGACCTTTTGGAAAGTTTCCTGATCTTTGGGGGAGTTCCATGATCTTTGTGAGCATTTTCTGAAGTTCTGAGAAGTTTTTTGAATTCATGAGAAACCCTGAACTTCAAGGAAGTTTCTTGAACTCCTACATGTTCGCTGAACTTCTAAGAAGTTCTGTATATGTCTAGCAAGTTTCATGAAATTCTAAGAAGTTCACTAAACTTCTAGGAAGATCCGCAAACTGTTGAAAAGCTTCATGAATTTCTTGATTGTTCTCTATTGGAAGTTCTCTAATTTTCTGGAAAGCTAATTGAATTTTTGGGAAGTTCCCTGAACATCTTGAGTAGTTATATGAACTTCTGAAAAAATACAAAAAATAAGCTGATAAGTTTTCTAAACTTCTGGAAGCCCCCCGAATTTCTGGATAGTTACCTGAACTTCTATGAAGAACCCTTTACTTTTGGAAACTTCCCTGAACTCGTGGTAAGCTCCTTGAATTTGTGAACAATTCCCTGAACTTCTAGGAAGCAATCTGAATTTCAGGAAAGTTGTCTGAACTTCTAGGAAAAACCCTTAATTTCTGGAAAGTTTCCTGATTTTATGGTATGTTCCTTTGACATCAGGGAGAATAGCTAAACCTTGGGAAAGTCTAAGTCAAATCTAAAAGTATACCGAGCTTCTGATAAGTTCCCTGAGTTTCTAAGTGCACTGAATTTACAAGATTTTTTCGAACTTTTGGGAGATAATTTTTGTCCATCAGTTTCTTAACCTTTTCCGATATTGTGGGCTTAAATACTGCGGGCCGTAAGTCTTGAGAACAGATTTGCAAAAATTCCTCAGGGTCACCAACCCCCAAGTTTTCGTCGAGAGAACTAGCTGAGAACATACGCCAACATCCGTTAAGCTGTAGTGCACCTATGTAACACTAAGACCAACATATAAAGCTGCATTGCAACAACTGGAAAAAGTCATCAGTTGACTTTAGTTGTCGCATAATGTCTAGGATCATATCGCTTGGCATGTTGGCTCAAATAATTTGAAAAAGGTGTGAGTATGGTTCCTTCCATACGACAAAAATTCTCGATGACTTTTGAAATTCCCGCCTTTTTCCCGCATATTTCCCGATGACTTTGGATTCCCGCATTTTTCCCGCATTTCCCGATTTTCCCGAGTCTGTGGCCACCATGACTCTGGCTCCTCCATAGAATCCAATGGTTCGGTGTGCATCCGGTGCTTTCGTGACCAGTCCGACACTCTCAATCATGGCTGAAACGGGAACCGTACCGTCCGAACTTTTCGCAGCACAGTCCATAGCACGGACTGCCATCCGAATAACTTTCGTTGATACAACGAGCCTCGAACCGCCGCGAAGAATTATCAGGTACAGCTCCCCGCTGTCGGTCAACTTGAGACTTGAGACAGAGTGATCGAAATGCATACGAGCCGGTGACCTTCCGGAGAATGTACGCCCTGCGGAGGCTGTCACGATCTCGAACCAGTATAACGAGTTGGTTGTTCTATTGGATTCTGCTAAGGAGTGTATCGACAATAAGCTATCCACAAACTTTCTTTCAAATTATGTTGAAAACCGATATTGTATTCATACAAAAAATTGATCCTTTATTGTACGAGGTTAAACTTGAACATAATGAAGACCGGATGAAATTTAAGTTATTCCTTCACGGATTTTCGAACTTTGGATCGAATGCTCTTCATCAAGTTCCGGACAAGTATTGCATCGCATTTTTTGGACGCTTGAGCTCAAATTTTTTTGAACTCATGCATGTTTCCAGCTGCCTTACCAGTCTTCTTGAAGACCCTCTTCACGATTGCCCAGTAACGTTCGATGGGTCGAAGCTGAGGGCAATTTGGTGATTGATATTTTTCTCAACGAAATCTATACCCTTTTCCGCAAGCCAATTGAGAGTGGTTTTGGCATAGTGAGCCGACGCTAAATCCGGCCAAAACAGTGGAGGTGTACTATGCTTCTTATATAAAGGCAACAATCTCTTCTGGAGACACTCAGATTGATAGATTTCCGCATTTATAGTTCCGGTAGTGTAAAAAATGGTTGACTTCAATCCACAGGAACATATTGCTTGCCATACCAGTACCTTTCAACCGAATTTCTCCACATCAATCGACCTGTCCGATGCGCTCACATCCTCCCCAACGACGGCAGTAAAGTATTGTGGACCTGGAAGGGTTTTTGAGTCCTCCTTTACATAGGTCTCAGCGTCCATCAAAACGCATGCATCCGGACGCTGCAAAAGACGCGAATATAATTTTCGGGCCCTTGTTGCTGCTCGCTTCTTCTGTTCTGCACTTTGTTTCGAGATTTTCTGCTTCTTGTAGGTCTTCAGGTGGTTTTGCCTCTTGATACGCTGGATAATTCCGACACTTGTTCCTGCTTTTTTGGCCAAATCACGTATTGACATTGATTTGTTCTTCCTGATTAGAGATACCACTTTCTGCTCCAGTTTCGGGTTGGAAGAACCGGGTTTTCTGCCTCTTTCTGGTAGGTCATCCAAAGAATAGTGTTCCCCAAACTTATTTATGATGTTTTAACACTCGCATGATGAATTCCAAACCGCTTCGCCAATTTTCGCATAGTAATACCCTTCTCACTTAGCCATGTGTCCAGAACCTTAATTTTCAATTCCTTTTCAATACGCGACATTTTGAATACGCAGAATTTGAACCGCACAAACAAGTAAACAAAAGAAAGCTGACAGTCAAACGCACAGCATGCAGTATTCAGAGCATAAAAAACCATCACAAATACATGCGTACAACGCAAATGTATGTGGATAGCTTATATACGATACACTCCTTAACCTATTACATATGTGACTGTAAACTTTAGAAGGCTGATATTAGAGTGATTTTCAGGTTTTCAGGCTAGTGTACCTTCATACTCAAGTAACTTTAATTTTTTCAGGTCTTAGTCAATTTGTTTTCCAGTAATTTAAGACTACATTTAAGTGATTTGAAAATGTTAATGTTCAATGCACTTTGTTCCAAACTTTTCAGCATTGCTTTACATTATATACAAGTGATTTCAAATTTATGCAAGTAATATTTCAAGTTGATTCCATTTTTTTCAGAATTCTCTTACTTTAATTGACTTACATAGTTATCTTATGATTTCACCCTTTACAGATATGATTCACTTCACTTTGAAATGAATCTTGTCAGGACTTATTCTATTCATTTTCAGGTGATTCCAATGTATTCAGAGCTAACTTACCGCAGATTCAAGTGATTCAATGGCTGTACTTAAACTTTAAAGCCTTGATTGTAACCAGTGATGGAATTCTTACAAAGATATCAGTTAATCGTGCGCTACCTTTTCACTTGGAAACTTCCTATTGCTAGTTTCACACGCCAACATTTCTTGAGTGAACTTTATGGGATGAGAGAATGAAACATCGCGAACTTTTTCCACTCGAGTCATCGACGCGAGGATACGAATATAATCAGGTAATTTTTTTCACTCTATATCTTTACCAGTCTTGATAAAAGTCATGCTCGTTAGGTTCAATAGCGTCGAGTTCACGAACTTTGTGTGCGAAGTTCTTCAGCGATGTATCTTTGCACTGAGCAAAGAGTGAACGTTTTTGCAAATGATTTTTCCAACACTGATTAAAACAATTTTGAAGTGATTTAAATCTTTTTAGGGTGATTAAAGGACGAACACGAAATTATTACGACACATTCAACAGGGCATAACTTTTTTACCATTGGGTAAAAATCAACCAAATTTTGCACACTTTCTCATCGATGTGTATTGTTAACATGCTGTCAAACTCGAAGTCGTGTTTTTCGATTCAACGAAAATGGAGGTGAACCAACGCGAGTCGCGAGAACAAATTCTTTCCAAACACCTGGAATTTCCTGACCTGTCACACCGGCAGTTGAACATTCACCATTCAACCGTCTCCAGAGTGTTGAAGCGGTTCCAGGAGCGGTTGACGTTGGGCCACGGCAGAGGAGCTGGAAGAAAACCGGGACCGGAGAACAAAAAGACGGAGGGAAAGGTGAAGCGGATGATTAAAGTAAATCCCAACGTCTCAAGCCGCGATTCGGCTAAAAAGATCGGCATGTCGCAGAGCTACGTCCAGAATGCAAAGAAGAGAGGTGGACTACATACATACAAGGTACAGAACTTCCCAAACCGCGATGAGCGGCAACAATCGACGGGTAAAACTCGGGCACGGAAGCTCTACGAGAAGATGCTGACAAAATATAGCTGCTGTGTGATGGACGACGAAACGTATATAAAAGCCGATTTTAAGCAAATTCCAGGGTTGGAGTTTTTCACCGGCAAGAGCAAGTTCTATGTGGACGACAAATTTAAGAAGAAGCAAATGTCGAAGTTCGCCTCCAAATATCTCATTTGGCAGGCCATCTGCTCTTGCGGACTGAGGAGTGAGCCTTTCGTGACAAAGGGCACAGTAAATGGCGAGATCTACAAATCTGAGTTCCTCGAGAAGCGCCTTTTGCCGTTCTTGCAGCAGCACGACGAAGCTCCGCTATTTTGGCCAGATTTGGCATCATGCCACTATTCTAAAAGTGTCCTGGAGTAGTATGAGGCCAATTCTGTCCATTTTATTCCAAAGGACATGAATCCGCCAAACTGTCCGGAGCTGCGCCCGGTGGAGTAGTACTGGGCAATGATAAAACGGGAACTGAGCAAGAAGACAGTCAGAGACGAGAAGGACATGTTAAGAATATGGAAAAAAAACTGAGAAACTGGTACCGGATGACACTGTAAAGACTTTGATGCAGGGCATCAAGCGAAAATGCGTTAAATTTTACACTCAAGGCTCCATTGATTATCTTTTCTTTTGATTTTTGAAGTAAATATATGTATAAAACTAACCTAAAATTTTGGTTTGATTCTAAACATTATAAGAAAATTGGCATGACATTTTCGGTGTCGCAATAATTTTGTGTTCGCCCTTTAGACACCGCTCGCAAAATGCAAGAGGCGTGCCAACTCATAAAAAGACGAAGTTAGGCAGGAGCGTAGACTCAAAAATTTGTTCTACCAACAGTTCCTTTCAACCACCAGAAAAATATTCTTTTGATCTCTGATAGTTATTTATCAGTTCGAATAATCCCGTATTTAAAGTAATTGGGATATAAGGTGGTCAGTGTCACTATATGAACTAGCTCAAAAATTCATTCTTTTCCACACCCACTAGCGCCATGTAGTATCCGAATTCCAAACCATACTCTGCACATCCCTAAAGTTCTTGACCTTTTGAACAACTTTCTCAAAGGTTTGAGCTTCCTAGGTAGTCGGGATCACGATATAAAATAGTTAGAAATGCTCTTTTTCACATGCCCACTAGCTCCACATAGTGACCGAATTCCAAATCATACTTTCCTCTTCCCGAAAGCTCTTGACCTTATGAACAACTTTCCTAAAGATATGATCTTTCTAGGAGTCGGGATCACGATATAATTGTTAGTGTAGATTCTAAAATCAAACTATTGAATTAGCGATTTTTAAAATTGCCCACGGCTGAGAATTATAACAACCGAGTTAACACAGCAGTAATTAAACTGCTAATAAGTTAATTCCAGCCACCCCCTCAATGCTAAAACACCTAATTTCCCAATCGTTTCTATAGTTCCATCACCGTAATTGTCATACTGATTGTAAGTTATTTCAGTGCTGCTCCGACCTAGTGGAGAACGTGCAAATCTCTGTTTTCCCTATAAGCCACATCCCGACGGCATGTCCTCTCCTAACTCGAGATGATCTACGAAATCTCGACGCCATCATCCCACAGCAGACGCCTTGCTGCAGTCAGTAAGTGGAGGGAAATTAATAGAAATGGAAATGTAATTGAAAGTATAATTAAAGCTCACCCCTTCTCGGCAGGCAGGCAGCAAAGAAGTCCATCTTCTTCAGACCGCACACGTCCAATGGCTGCCATCGTCATCGTTGTCGTACGTCACATGTTTCTGAGCTGCACTTTTGAGAACAATTCAACTCGCCTAGCTGTTTTAGCTGCTGGGAGAAGAAAACTTTGTCCCAGCCCAGGACTAACATTTGGAGAACAAATTTTTCAATTATGTTCGTCTGGAGCAGAAAGTTTGGACCCCCCCCCCCCTGCCCCATCTTCTCCTGTGATTCCAACTTGAATGGTATGTGATGCAGTGCTTTGTTGGAATTAATGGGGAGGGGGGGGGGGTACCCATTGGGACTCTCCAACAACTCCATGAGCTTAATTTAATGGCTCAAATTGGTGCAAATAGTTTTCCACTGGTTTAATTTTTAAGCACCCTTGGGTTGACGATTTCTGCTGTGTTGCATTAATGGATTTCGAAACGCAAATTTTTACTTGGAATGGATTGCCGAGAGGAAAGTTTTCGTCGGTCATTAGTGCCAAATTTGGGAGAGTAGCAAATGTTTGTTGCCATTTGTGGAAAGTTTCACAGGTTGAGTTTTTTTTCATTTCATTTAAAAAATTAGCCCGACAGTCCACAACATGTGCCTGTGGGGATATTATAATTAGACAACCAGTATTTCAAGACCAACTCGGACTTCTTCTGAGAGAGAGCCGGTTCGTTATTTCAGGGTCATCCAGGTGGAGCATCGCGGGTGCCTGTTGTCATCTTCTTAGCATAGGTATGCGACAGAGCCCCACCTAAATGTCAACTGAAATTAATGCATGTAGCAGCATCGGACACGACGATGACGACGACAAAACAGATCGCAGCAACCTTTTCTGCATACATGCATAAATTTGTCGCTTGCTTGAGAAATGGGCTGCTCTCGCCGCGAAGAATGAACACGAAACCGATCACAGCAACACCCAACTGGACTGTCATGTATGATATAATCATGGCGAATCGATTGGAAATCACATAATAATCGCATCAGACACCGGTCTTGCACGCTTGCTCTTTATCGCCTCATCAGCGTCTCTCTTGTTTCTCGTTGTGCCTACTTGCGGCCTACTGGGTGGTTGCAAATAATGTTGTTGTATAGACAGCCGCGGTGAAGGGGGTTCATTCAGAAATTCGGTTACCGTATGCTTCTCAATGCAAAGGTAACCACTCAGCGTTGCGCAATCTGCGAACAGACCCCGAAAACAACCCAAGACTGAGGTGAAGAGAGTGCTTTCACTCCAAGGTGATAAGACGCGACGATGATCATCGTCGTCACAATGAATAGGGCATCCCGGCTAGATCTGATTCAATTACAGCCTCCTCCTGCCTGCCATAATCCACCCCAACCGGGTTTTTGTTGTCGTCATCCCTCGATACCTACATAACGTGTTTTGTCTCTATGGACAAGAGCAGAACAAGTTAAGCTTTATCGTTGCAATGTTGGATAATTTATTGGTTTCCGAGCGCAGAGCAGTCCGAACCAAGAGCACCAAGAGCAGTGCAACGTCCGGTTCGGTGAGTTTAGTCTAGTCATCCAGCCAGCCAGCCTGCTTCGATGGTCGAGTGCTGCGTGAGTGAGTGCGGCTATTTTACTCTTGCATGCATCTTCCAGCTCACCGCAAGCCTTGTTGATGCTGTTGTTGTTGTTGTTGCTGTAGTAGTTTCAGTTGTTGCCAGTGCTTGATTAGGTATGGGTTCGAGATGTCCCCTGGGTGCATAACCATATCGTGATGGCTTCCATGATGAGGAGGCTTGCGTGTTGCATCGGCAGAACCTCACCGGTCAGTGATAAAGCGTTAAGAAACGACGAACAGAGAGCTTTCTGGGACCACAACGCAAAATGGGTGTTGATTAAAATTTCAGCTATCGTGTTTCGATGGTTTTAGTATTTGTTTTTCATTTTAATAATGACTTGCTGCCTACGGTTTCATTTTCAATCAGTTTTGTTTTGTTGAAATGAATCACTTTCGGATGACATTTTGAAATCTCGTGCTTAGTCAATGACGTTTATATAAACGTTTAAACGTCATTAGTGCTTAGTATCATAAGGACGTAGTGATCGATTTCTCTTCATCGATTTCCTTCATTCAGTTTACCAAGCATTTTACGATGCAGTATGATGAAAATGATTGAGTCTAGCAGAATAAGCAATTAAACCCAATTTAATAATTTCAATATTCGACTTAGATTGAACATGGTTATGATTGAATGCGAGATTGAAAATTAGGTTTATAATAAGGTTTCATATTAACTCTGGCGAAATTATTGCACCATTTCCAATTGCCCGTCTCAATTCCTACACCTACAAAATCTAGCATAACATTCAAATAACCCTTTATAATTTCAGAGAATCCAGGAAACTCAGCGACAGTCCTCGAAACTACAGATAAGTCCTCAAAACGTCGACGATCGATTAGGTAAGACCGAACATAGAATAATCTATGATACAACATAACGTATAATTTCCTAGATAACTAGGAAATTAGAAGAAAAATTCAGTGATTTTACCATTAATTCCAACTACTTTTGCATATATCTTCGACAGATACGCTGTATTTCACGTCTACAATGTGCAGACTTCTTCAGTATCTCTGTACTAATGTACTCGACTTACCGGTAACATTAAAATTATCAAAGATAGTTGACTTGAATGGATGATACACACAAGATCTAGAAAATAATTCATGGTCGTTGTAAAGTCTTGAGAAACTATTCAATGAACTTTTTCAAGATCTTTCATATCCTATATCTTTATGAAATAATTGATGAGCAATTAAAACCTTTAAACAATAGCTGACAGGCATGATTTGAATTGATGGTTCATTATCATCTTGGCTTTATGACGTCTCTGCTGGGATTTCACGCTTGCCCTCAACTTAGTGTTCTAGATGCACTTTCTCAGTTATCCATTAAGAGTTTATAATTCCATGTAAAATGTTTGCATTAGTATGATTGTGTGGCATGCATAAGCCACCTCCAGCATAGTTTTGCTTTGTAGCTGCGCCTTTGCCTACTGAGCTAAGGAAGGACTTTGATTGTTATTATAACTACTGTTGTTGTGACAGGTGATGAGGTTTAGGACCATCCAATTAGCAAAACTCGTTTTTTTTTGTGGAGTTTGCTTATAGCTGCAAGTCAATTTTTATTCCATTAGTTTTAAGTTCATAATAGATTACCCGATTGATTAGGTTTAGATTAGGATTAGATTAATTAAATAGTTTAGTAGTGAATGGCTTTACTTTAGAAATAAGTTCTTTCATTTTTAGCCCCTTTTGTGTTTTGACCTGTGTGCAACAATTAAACTTTCAATTTATTTAGGTAGCGATCTGAGCTATACTGACTGTGCTTTGACGGTGATCGGCTGATGATCGTAAGTCACTCATTTTTACCCTCTGTAGTTGGTATTAGCCGCCCGCTGGTGATATTTCGGCCGGTTGAGTACCGTTTACAACAACTGTATTAAATCGCTGTTCATCTTGAAGTCTTGAAATGTGCATAAGCCATTCTTTAAATCTTTGACAACCTAAAGGATCTGGCAATAGTTTCTGAGTAAACTCGGCATCTAACAAACGTAACTGCTTTTTGGCCGGATTTCGTTTGCTTAAGTTTCGCAAGACTTATTATATTTGTGCTAAGGGAAACGGTCGTCAACAATAAGCGAAATGGTCCAGGAATGGTTTATGATTATGCTTCACCATTTGTGAACAGAATCACGATAGCATGAACGGTTTTTTTCGGGTTTTTTTTTCAGAATGGATTTTTTTCTGTGTCTGAGTTTGCTCATTTTTTTCTGTGTCCAGCTTCGCATTTGCATCGTTGTTAGTTTTGGCCCACCTAGCTCACGATATGTATTTGAGAAGATAGGAAATTTTTTAACGTTTTTTTTAGAGAGGCTTATGTACGACAAATGCTACAAAAAAATTATCTGTTCAAATTAATTGATTGAAAAACTAACATTGTTTATGATCCTACATTTTCTAAGTATTTAACAGACATGAAGAATCATGTATGGGCCCAGTAGGAGGCAGGAGTTATGTGTCCAGAATTTGTTTTTGTAATTTGGCAGTAATCATACTCAAATGAGGTTTATTTCGTATTGTTGTTTGCTTATATTTTCATTGCTTTTATGCAGGGCTGCTAGGTGGTCAAGTTAATTATATTATACAGAGACCGAAATTTTCGCCTACTTGAGAAGAGAAACGTCCTTTTTCACCCGCTTGGAGAAACAAATGAGAATGTAAGAAGCGAGAGACTTTTTAACGCTCACAGCAGTTTTCACGAGATAAGCAACGGCGATTTTGAATTTTCGGAGAGCATGAGTAGTTGATAAATTGTTTCTTTTTCAGTGAATCCTAGATGCCGATAATTATTTTTCACTTACTTTTTAACACCTGAAAATGCACCAGTCTTCATGCTTGTTTTATTCTGACATTATAATTCTATAATGCTGGTCCATGGCGGTACCAGTGTGCACCAACTTGGCCTTATTTTCGGTTTTTGCTCCTCGTATACGATCTAAGCATGTTTTCAGTGAAAAATGTGACATGAGAAAATATGTCAGTTGAATTTTAGATAGGGATATTTTTGCGTATGCAAGAGAGAGGATAATGAATTATCGATGAAAAAGTAGAGATGAAAATGTGTACGGCTCGCTACTGATCGACAATCTGCTTGAGAGAGAGCATAGTTTTCACCCAGCTGAGTGAGAATTTAGATCTCTGATATTATATCACGCTGGAATTTTCGCCATTTTAGAGTTTCAATCATCTAACATCGTTGACACGATGGGTTCGTGCGTTTGTTCAATAATCAAAGTTTTAAATAATCTTTTTTGATGTTTCCTTTGAAAACAGTACTTAAAATTGACGCAATATCATACAAACATAAGGTACATAACCTTTTCACCAAGCTACTCAATGCAGAGTAGGCAAGGGGAGGATGTGCCTGATCGGATACTACTGTTCAATGCCCTCCGCTCGTTTTCAAACTTGTATCTTCCAATTTCAAAGCCTGTCTTTACCCTATACGGAACTATCAATACACTTTCTCTTCATTTCTATTCGTTCTAGCAATAAATTACCGTCCACTCCTAGAGCCTCGCATGGACATGAGAAATTATCTGCTTCTAACAAATTTCATCATCTCCTTGTTTCCCAATGAAAAACAACTATCACATTTTGTGAGTGGCTCCAATGGCATCCGTACTGTTAGTTTAAACCGGTTAAAATCGGCTTTTCAGTATTATAACATATCATTTTGTTTTCCTAATGAAAAACCACAATCACACTTCGTGAGTGGCCCTAATAGCATCCTTACTGTAGGTTTAAATCGGTTCAAATAGGAACTAATTTTTTAAATATTTCACTTGACAGCTTATCGTTAACCAAAACAAACCCTGCTGCTACGCAATCCTGTTATCTAAAATCCCAGTGATTTCTCATGGAAGTGCAGTGAACTCCGTGGTTTCTAATACAGCGAGCAATCACGGCACCAGCTTCTTACCCTTTTTTACTTGACCTGCATTCGGGCGGGGACGGCGCCGGTATTGCCTTAGTTTGGGATCACCAGTTTTTACACATTGAAGATGTATGTTTAGAGCATCCATTTCCCGGCTGATCTCGGCATCCAGGGATTTGGGAAATTTAAATTCTATTTCCCGAAAATTCCCGGGATCCCGGGAAAATAATAAATATTTTTATTCAAGCATTAGTCAAATGAAATAAGCAATAAAAATGGATAAAACGTTCTATGGGTACATACATATTATATAAAAACGTTGAGGAATTTCATTATCTGCGACCTAGAGCTCATTAGCATTTCGCTAGTTGTGCCCATATGCTTAGTTTTTTTTTAAAATAACATCAATGAAATCAGTTCCTTCTTTCGCCGCGAACAGATTCTGTAGTAAACTGCGTCATATAGTTCATTGGAAATGCGAACGCTGTGTTATTCTGCTGCTTGAGTTTAGAAATCCAAAAACTCAAACTACCGTCAGTATCTCAGGTCGCATCTTGTCTGCATATCGCTTCAGGTACTAGTCTGATTGATTGCAAAGCATCCAACAATTTTTACTGACTCTGCTCATCTTTGTCACTCAGTGGGTTTGAATGCCCGAGCTCTGTTAATAACACTTTGATACATTAATGGACATGTATTAATAGTTAAAACATCCTTTCAGTGTTGTTTCCCCTTGTTGTGACATCGATAAGAAAATGCAGTGGTTTTGGATTTTTCACCGGCGATTATTAGAAAATTTTAACGATTTGTCGAACTTGCTTTAGAATATCTCCGAAACGTAGATGATCTCTTGCACGAAAACTGTTGTGGAATGTTCAGCATTGCACTTTTTCACCTTTAGTTGGTAGCTTCGTAAAATACTGCCAAACGTCAGCCATTTCTGCAATCAGTTGGTAATCTATCTATATAATAAAAATGAGTTGGGGTTTCCTTTGTCACGATTTAACTCGCGAGCGGAAGGACAGATCGACGTGAAATTTTGTATGCAGAGATTTTTGGGGCCGGAGAATAATCTTATGATGGTTTGAGACCCCTCCCTTTACTGGAAAGGGGGGCTCCCATACAAATGAAACACAAATTTCTACACAACTCGAGAACTAATCAAGCAAAAGAAACAAAATTTAGCATGTGTGAGTATTTTGAAGGCAAAACAGGTTTTTATGGTAGCTTGAGAACCCTCCCCGTCATAAAAGGGGGCTCCCATACAAATAAAACACAATATTCTGCATAACTCGGGAACTAATCAAGCAAACGGAACGAAATTTA
This sequence comes from Aedes japonicus, assembly GCA_034211315.2. Lineage (NCBI taxonomy): Eukaryota > Metazoa > Arthropoda > Insecta > Diptera > Culicidae > Aedes > Aedes japonicus. Next base: position 284 of record JASCZW010011064.1, on the reverse strand, counting down.
GCATGTGGTAGTTTTTAAGACAAAAAATGTTTCTATGTTGGTTTGAGACCCTTCCCTTCCTAAAAGGAGGGGGGGGAGGGTTCCGATACAAATGAAATACACTATTCTGAATGACTCGAGAACTAATAAAGCAAATGGAACCAAATTCAGTATGTGGTGGTTTTTGAAGACAAAAAATTGTTCTATGTTAATTTGAGACCCTCCCTTTCTGAAAGGGGGGAACCTATTCAAATGAAATGCAAATTCTGGCATAACTCGAGAACTAATAAAAGAAATGGAACCAA
>JASCZW010011063.1:0-33542 GCA_034211315.2 Aedes japonicus | reverse complement strand
TCTTGTCTAGGTAGTTTATAGCATCACAAAAACCTAATAATAGGTAATAGGTTATAATCAAGTGTCCAACAAGTGTCAATTTGACAGTAATGTTTAGTTATGAATACGATGAATATGTTTATGAATTTCCTTTACTTTTTATAAAGTTTTCATATCGATTATAAAGCAGACCTACACACTAAGAAATTATCAATTTTACACGAGACGTAATTCATGTTTGTAAAAAGTCAGGAAACGTAAAGAGAGATTTCGTGTAAAATTATGTCTCCTGAAACTGCCATGATACACAATTCGACAAAAGATGTGTTTGATTGAATTTATTTTCCTCATCTCTTTCAACTCATTCTTATGTGCTAGAGGATGCTTGCATATTTCAGTCTCAGAGGACAGAAATTTACGCTGACATTTTGGTAGTGTGTAGCCCATTTTGCAAGATATCTTCTTAAGAAATTGTTACAGAGTTGGTCTAACTACAAGAAAAAATAATATTTTTTCGGAACTATAGCATGCAATAAGAATCCCCATCAGCAGTTGATTCATTGTGATGGACTACAGAAACTTCATTTTCTCTCGAATTTCTGGATCCAAATGACATTTTACTAAGGAGATGTTCTAATATCGTTATTATGATTTTATAATAACGAACTCAAATAATTTACAATGGACCATCATGAGTATGTTATTAGACTGCTCTCAAGATGTATTTTGGACTCAAATTCAACTTCACGCCATGACTATGGACAAAATTACATTGCTGGTGGAAAAATTCCGAGTAGCTGCGTTTTTGTCGATGATTGGTTGATACATTTTGAGTAAGAAAGAAAATTGTTCGATAATCTAAACATGTTTTTATGTTTTAAAAATAATTTTAATCGACAGTGTAGACCATGTGTCTAAACCAACAGCAAGATGCTGCAAACTTGCAAAATATAAGATTATTTTCTACTGTTTTTTTTAAATCTTTAGAACTGGGCATAAATTATGCAAGAGTAAAACCAAAAGTTGCACCATAAGAGCTGCCTTCGCTGCCTATGATGTTTTGATATGCGTTGTGAGCATTTACAATCATCAGATTTCTGATATTTATTAAATAATTGGTTTGGCCTAAAACGATTGCCATTTTTTTACTATGAGTTGTGCATATTCTCATCATAAACAAACATAATTTTCTCAATTATAATAATCTTAACAATCATTGTTAGCTTCTGTTTGTTTGGCATTCTCAAACAAGCATATCGTGTTCATGTATTTCTGTAATTGTTTTTACTTTGAAATTACTTGATTATAACCTATTTGTTATTATGATGCTGGGAACTACCAGGACGAGTCATCATCATGTTAAGAGCATGTTATTGAGAAGCATCTTGAAAACGTATTATTAGTCCTAAAGCTGTATCTAAAAACTTCTTGGATGACCTTAAAGATGTTTCAAATGGATCGATTTATTGCGCTGTTTTGGTCTTATAAGGCAGCATTCATTAATTATGTCACGCAAATCTGGCCGAAAATTAACCCCCCTCCCCCATGTCACAAATTGTCACAATTTTTGTAACCCCCCCCAGGCAATTATGTCACGTTTTTGTTAACCCCCCCTCCCCACTCAAAACTTTTTATTCAAATAGCCAATATTAGTCACAAAAAATCATTTTTTATTTCATACAGAAACAAATTCAACTTTCCTCATATTATATCAAATTGCATTCTCAAATAATACCATTCAAAAATAGATTCAATCCTCAGTCCAAGGGTTTTGCAGATGTTGGTCAGCATTGATGACCGGGAAGATATCTGCGTCCGCTGAGAGCACTCGTAATGGTTTCTGCCACATCAGTCAGATCAAGTTCTTCGTCATCTATCCATTCGCAATCGAAGTTGTCTTTGTTGGTTACAACCATACATTCCTGTTTACGTTTTGCCACAACTTTAAACGGACGCAATTTCTCTGAAATTGAACGGATGTGTGCTTGTGCATCTTTATGTGCTCGTGAAGCATGACTAAAGATGCAAAGTATGACTACAACTGGAACACACTCGTTCGTTCAATGAGTTTTTAATTGAAGGACAGTAAAGATCATACGGAATCGTTCCATATCCGGACATCGATTTAGGTAGAATCTGTTGAGCTTGTAATGAGTTCAATACAGAACATTGATGGGAAATGCTGTGGTTCGTCCTTCGATGACCCAATCAATCCTCGAGATGTTTGCGTCAGAGAGATTGAGTGGAGAGCAAAAATCCATTGCAGATAACGTGATCGATGCTACTTCGCAGTGGTGAGCAGCATTTCCTGTAAAAATATAAATTTATGCACATATAACAATTGTTTGACCATCAAATGCATCTCAAAATTTTACCTATCTGTGCATTTCCGTATCTGGAGTAAATATTGGCTGGTTTCGCACATGAGTTCCAAACCAGTGTTGGTCATAGTCGCGAATTGACTTCGGATCTATTTCAGTAGCATCAGGATCGATATATTCAGCCAACGTCGGATGACCGTCGATGACCACATCATTCCAGACTTCTGCCAAAACTTCACCAGCGTACTGGAAATTTTGCTTCTCCAAAGCTGAATCAGTTGTACGCAATTGGGAATCCAGATGACTACCAAACTGGTCGTGTGGTATTATCAATCCAGAAAGCTCCTTACTCAAGGGTGACATACGTCGCTCCACTCTATTGAAAGCACTCCTTCCCGGAGCGTTCGTTGCAATGAACAGCGTGTCAAGGTTGTACTCTTTAAAATGGTGTGTTGCTATCTGTATTACCTTGCGATATCTCGGATTTTCATCAGGTCCACCGTCGACGGTAAAGATTAGGACTGGTTTGACCAATCCATCAAACTTAAAAATACCATCAAACGATTCAAGAGTTAGAAGCCGTTTGATGTCTAACGCATGAGAAAACGCCGTTGACGAAGCGTGTTTGCCTGACCGAATTGCAATGTAAGTGGGGCCCGAGAAACCAACAGCCTCCGGTTTGCCAAGACCATTCGGTTTGATTTCGATTCCAGCGTACACGGACGGAATTAGTTTATGCTTATTTGCAACTATCCAATCGTGGTCAGGAAGCGTGATTTTGTACTCCACATGCATAAGCATGGAGACTGCTATTGGCAGCCGTTGAGGCCTATCGCCACTCTCGCCTTATCATCCTGACTGATAAATCCTACTTCATTGAGGCTCTAGCACAGATGCCAGTTCTTCCAATGATCTTATGGTCGCTGTACAGAATCGGCCATCGGGATGATCGTTGTGTTTTGCATTACTGCGCGCATCAACTTCACTGGTACAGTATTTACGTGACATTTACCTTGATGGGAATTGGCTCGTTTTGGGATTAACCGCAGATATGTTGCTGTTCTTTTGATATTGAATCCCTTGCCTTGTATTGCAGAAGTCAACTCATCTAAAGTTTTAACGCTTCTGACGCTCTCATCACTGCGCTTTTCGTGGGCCGCAGATCCATGAAGTGCGATATCGCATATTGCCTTGAGCAGCTCCGGTTGCTGCTCTTCAACACGAGGGCGGCCAGGAGAATTTCGGAATGAAAGATAATTTCCTGAAATTTGATATTTATATCTACTGTGCAAACAAACTAGTTAATATATCATATTTACCAGCCTCTGGGATGTCCCGAATTAACAGTTGTTTAGCCTGCTTCATTTTCTCACGATGCTTCTGCTGCCGCTCTTGCTCGTCTTCCTTGATTTTGAGATTCTTTTCAAGTTTGATCTTTTAATTTTTAGCCCTTCGAGTCTCGACTGATCATCATCCGTCAATAGTCCAGCAGACTTCTTGTCAATCAGAAGCACTACCTCAGAGTTCAGATTATTTAGCTCAGCTTTAAGTTGTTCCTGTACTGGTGCAGGGCGTTTATTTGATGATGACGGCTGAGCCATATACTCAATTTCCTTGATGGGTTGCGCGGGTTTCACTGTCGGCGCTGATTCCTTAGGAGCACTCATAGACTTTCCCCATAGTTGAAGAAGTTTACCTTTTTTCTTTAGCTGCAAGGCATGAAGCTCTTTTATTTTGTTATTGACTTGCTCTTCAAGTGCGGTGTTGTCATTGCCCTTCCGTTCATTCCAGAAATTAGTAGCATCCAATTGGCACTCCCTTTTCTTCTTATCCGGGTAAGCCTTTACATACGCATTGTACAGCGTATTAAAAAGTTCTCCACGATTCATTTTCCAAAATACACTAACTGCGCGAACCAATTTTTCACCAATAAACACTGGACTTTATTCACTGACGCACACTGAATGAGCTGCAGCTGTCATTCATGAACGGTGGAATAGTATTCACTCTAACTTGAAAGTACCCATTAATGAGTCGAAAAGTACGCATTTTGAAGAAAAGTGGCTTAACTCATTATTAAGAGTATACTTTCCTCATTTCTGAGTATTGCTTACTCATTTATGAGTATCAATTAATCATTAATGGGTAACGAATACTCAATTAATGAGGAAAATATACTCCTAATAATGAGTTAAGCCACTTTTCTTCAAAATGCGTACTTTCGACTCATTAATGGGTACTTTCAGGGTTAGCGTGTTAGGTATGGTAGGTGTCGGAGCCAAACACCGGATCCGTAGGGTACTTGAAGTAGCTTGCTAGCTCTCTTGCGACAGAACTCAAACGTGTCCTAACACGGTAGGAAAGGAAATAGGTGTCGCTCAAACTAGCAACTGTCGGGTAAAACGAGTGCTCTGTCTTGGCTCATGGGTGGAAAATTCAACTCTTCTTACCCTGAAAAAGGCCGGGTTGGGTTCCAAGGCTGTTGACAGCAAACACTCTAGTCGTAGGGTGGACTGTATTCAACACTGTATAACACTGGGCTGTTGCACCGGATAATGGATCCAGAAGATATTGATAGAAAAACTACTGCTTCTATTCACTTATCCTTTATTGCTTTTTCCTTTTGATCTTAACACCTTAGAATTGATATAATGACTGAATGACTGCGCCACTGCGGTGCCGTTTTTATATTGTGCCGCTACTGCTAGAAGTTCCAGAACATGGAAAGTTCCAGAACAATGGAAAGTTCCAGAACATGGAAAGTTCCAGAACGATGGAAAGGTCCAGAACAATGGAAAGTTCCAGAACATGGAAAGTTCCAGAACGATGGAAAGTTGCAGAACAGGGCGTGGCATAGTTTATGCGAGCGGTGTGTGCATTGGCGGAACTAGACAATTAGTCTGGAAGGGGCCTGGAGGGGGCCTACCCGAAGGATTTTTCGTTTATCGAAATATTGAGAGAGCGAAGATAGTAGCGTAATTGTTGGAGACAAGTAATTTAATTGATAAATCAAAACAAGTTTAATCGAATAATTAGGTCTATTCTGCGCCTCGATGAGTCAGAGATGCCTTAAAGAATCGAGTGTCGTGAATATATATAGAAAAGGCTTGTAAGATGGAGCACGATCCGGTTTTTGCTCGTAACATGTATAGTTTTTATTTTTTCGCGGATTCAAAGATATCTTTCGAAAGGAGAACTAAAGGCTCCAACTTTGCTCGAGTCATCAAAGAAAAAGGTATGGCCTTTTTATCGAAATCCATCGAAAATTGCATTTTTAAATAATGGCTTGTAGATGGAACATGATTCGTTTTTGCTCGTAACATGTATAATTTTTATTTTTTCGAAGATCTTTCGAAAGAGGAACTAAAGGCTCCAACTTTGCCCACGGAACTAATTATTTATAGTCGTCAAAAAAATTATGGCATTTTTTTCGAAATCCATCGAAAATTGTTATTTCAAAAATGTATTGTTATATTTTAATATATTGTTGATTCCATGCCATTTCCAAACATAAAACATATCATTCATATGTTTAAAACGAAAAAAATGTGTTCCGTCTTACAAAGCTTAACAGTGTTCCATATTACAAACATGACGTCATAAACAGACAAAATCAAAAAATTGTTTCACTTTACGATTTGTTTGGAAATGCCTTTGGATCATAAAAATACACCGAAAATGCTAGTCAACACAAATGTTAGCCTTTTGATATCGATGGGAAATTTCCACATATTATGCACTAGAAAAAAATGCTATTTTAATTATGCCAACACTTTCAGAGCATTGAAACCTGGAAGAGCTAAATCGAATGAGTGTATTCACTCCAAAAGCAAATGAAAATTGAAGAATAGTAAAAAAGGTTAACACTAGTCAGCGCGATAGTGTTGTCGCTGTGAATGTCAAAAGTGGCGCTGTTCCATCTTACAAGCCTTTCCCTCTACCTCGTATTATTCCGTTTGGATCAAATGCAGAATGGACTCACACGAGTCACCTTACTCGATTCTTTTAAGGCATCTCCACTAACCGAGGCCCAGAATAGGCCTGACTCTATGTAGAGTCAAGTTTGAACTGAATATTTTAAAATTTCAAAGAACAACATTGAGTCAATGAACATTTTTAATTTATATTAAAATTTAGATTGATTTGGATAACGCGTTTAAAATCTTCAATTTAGTCGGTAGATACTCATCCTTCACAACTTCCTTCAGTTTCTTAACGTTTTCTCTATAATGTTGCTTTTGCTCTTCAATTACCTTTAAATGTTTTTTGTGTACATTTCTAGATGACAACGATTGCTTGTGAACTAAATATTTTTCGAAGCATTCCTTATGCAATGCAGTATCGTCATGAGCTTTTATTTTCTCGCCTAGTTTTCTCCAATTATTGAAAATAGTGCAAGTAAATTTTTCATTTTGTTTTCGCAAAGCCTTTGCGCAAAAAATACGGCAAACATAGCAGAACAAATACAGGAATTGGAATACAGTCGCAGCAATGATAAAGTTATCATTGCTACGACTGTATTCCAACGTAGATGAGAACGACCATTTTTGGAAAACGAATGCGAGGTTGGACCGGTCCAGATTCAAGCGTACCAAGATCAGAACAATTCCATCTTATTTGTCTTACTATCGTTTTCCGATGAAGCTGATGGAGTTGCTAGTTGAGGAAGAACACTAGCGTTGCTTTCAATTGTTCCGGAATTATCAACGTTAGATGATTGGAATCTAAATTCTTGGTGTTCTGAAAGAACAGTGGAGAAGTAAATATGTTGTCAATATAATATCGGTCCTTTGGTTTTGTATGACGAGTGATATTTTAAAGTTTAAAGTTGCTCCTTACAGAAAACTCTGAAAATACCTAGGGTATGATGTTGTCCTTAATATCCGTGGTCAGGGGTTCCAATATATTTTTACAAAATAACTTTTAAAATGATCTATTAAAATGATCTATCTCTTAATTTTTTCATATTTCATTTTGTTCGTTTGTCCAGATTGTACGGAGCTCTGAAAATCAATTGTTAGATAAAATGAAAATGCAATCTCTCTTAACATAGCAATTTTACTTCTCGAATTATACTAACTGAATGTATCTTCAGTCAAAATATTACGGGATAAAAAAACAGGTAACAGTAACAGTAATTAAAAAAAACAGTGGTTAATATCCCAGTGGTTGCCTTGTTAGAAGGTTTGGCCAAAAATTAGTTTTTAAATAATTTAAAATTGAAAAGTTCAACAAGAATGAGTTCTTCGGCAAAATAGTTCATTCTTATGAAATAAACTATTTTGAAAAGAAAATAAATGGTTATAAAATTTTCAAACATCGTGGAGTAAATAAAATTTTCAAACATGGGTAAGTTAACAAAGTTTTCAAAGATAGTGGTAATTTTAAAGACTTTGAAGCACAGTTTATAAATTCAACACAGTTTGAAATTCAGGTTAATTCTATTGTCTAGACATAGAGAATGTCAAATATGACTGTTTTGTATGAAAACTGTAGATGTATTGATTATATTGGCCACCACTGTTTACTAAGATCTATTCCAGCCAAAATTAAAACCTTTGATTGAAAATCAAATCCTTTGAAGAAATCTTAAGTATAAATGTTAGACAACTGTTATAATAAATGCGAAGTGAATTTTGATAAAATCTGACATACAGGCCCATTATGCAATCTATATCAACAACTACTGGTACTGAAGTCAACCACAATAAATGTTATGATTTCAGGAATTTACCTGATTACATGTTTACCTTACTTCTAAAGCTACATTTTCGAAAATATTATCGTTAATTAATAAACTTCTATCTCCATATTTTGCTTATGGACATTCGTTAGCTTCGAAACATTTAATCAATCTGGGAAGTCTACACGCTCAGATTATTTTACAGAAATCTGTTAAAGTTTTACCGAATTCTCAACAGCTGAACGTTCGGTAATCCGATTTTACGGATTTCGATAAAATTCAACCGAAATCCGGTAAATTTTTTACAGATATCTGTAAAATTTTACCGAAATCATGAAATCTGATTGCCGAACGTTCAGCTGTTGAGAATTCGGTAAAAATTTACAGATTTCTGTGAAAAAATCTAAGTGTGTATACTCTACTAAATTGTTCGTACAAGAGAAAACAAAACCGTGAATTCTAAAATGCGCTTATAAACAAAACTCGTTATTGTAAAACCTTTTTGAATAATAAAATTTAAATACGTACACAGAAAAAGTGTTTCAAATCTTATTTTTCAACATAGAAGGCTCTACATTTTTCTGTCGCTATTATTTTTGTTATGGGTCTAGAGGTTTTAATATTAATAGAATTTAATTATTAAAATTTAGAATTGATAAGGACTAAGGCGTTGGGCTTTTGTTAAGCAGTATTTCGAATCAAACGCATTTAAAAAAAAATTGTAGTGTATATATTCAATGATTGGGTTTCCGCCAAAACATGCTGTTATGTGGATCAGCATACGACACCTTACCGGGCTTCTCTGCGAGGTTGTTAAGTAAACAACGACGAGAAAAAACACTACTGGTAAAAGTGAGAAGTTGTGTTTTCAAAAACCTCTAATTGGAATTTGGCTTCCATCACATGTGGTCTTTAGGCAGTGTAAAAAAAGAGATTTCACATCGCAAGACCCATATGTGCCTTTGACGGTATTTGAGCATCGATCAAGTACGTTTGTTTTGAAATACTGCTTAACAAAAGCCCTATGCTCAATTTCAAACTAATTCTATTCAATTACATAACCTGCCGAGCGCTTGAGGACCTATCGATACTTTCTCTTCACATCTTTGGTTCTAGCAAAAATTGCAGTTCACTAGTGGGATCCCATGATGCTGGGAAGATATTTCCAATGTCAAAACATTTTAACAGACGCAAAGTTTCGAGCGAATTGGATGTAATGTTGATATATCGGAATTCTCATGGATCTAATGGTCGTTAACTATGGTTTTCTTGACATATGTACCGAATTTTTATCCTATAAGGTACAGTGGGATACAAGAAAAGTTTGGGGAAGAGGGTATGTGCACTTTACTCCTTCAGAAATAGTTACTCGTTCAAACTATTTCTGGAGAAAGCAAAGTACAAAAACAAATTACACTAGGAAAAAAACCCTAAAATTCCTTAGAAATTATGAATTGTGTCATTTCAAATTAGAAATATATTAGGAAAAAATCCTGGGGGGGCCTACAGAATCCTGGGGGGGCCTGGCCCCCTAGGCACCCCCAGTAGTTACGCCAATGGGTGTGTGAGTGCTGCATGATTACTGCTGTTGCTGTTCGTTTACGAAGGGGCGTGAACAGTAGGGATAGTAGTAGGCGATATTGCATAAGAATATCATTTTGTTTTTGTTTTTTTTAAAAATGTGATGTCACGATTCAGCTTACCCCCTCCCTCGTTTGTCACAAAATGTCACGGTTTTCTGAACCTCCTCCCCCCTAAAAGCGTGACATAATTAATGAATGCTGCCTTAGGGAATGACTGCTGATCTGGCAACATCAGGGTGGAAACCTCGGGCGGTCAATCATCCTCAGGTTTACATTTGAAATTTGCTGATAAATTTGCGCTTTATCCATTGAATTTTAATCAACTTTTTGACCGTTTAATTTTGTACATTAAATGTCTGTGTGTCTGTCTGTCTGTCTGTCTGTCTGTCTGTCTGTCTGTCTGTCTGTCTGTCTGTCTGTCATACAAATGAGCAAATGAAACCAAATTTGGCATATCGGGGTTTTTGGAGGCAGAATTTTATTTTCTATGGTGGTTCGAGACCCCTCTTCTCTCTGTAAGAGAGAAAGATGGGGCTTTCATGCAACTGAAACAGAATTTTCATCCAAACATGAGAATTATCCAGACAACTAAAACACAAAATGTGTACTTCTCGAGCAAGCAGCATGTTCTGCTGTTCTGATTGAAGTTTAAACCCCTTCCCGAGCAAAGGTTTATAACAAAATGTGAACAAGTTTTGACTTCAAATTATCAGTGTTTGATTACTAAATATATGTTATCATTAAGGATGAATATACAGCCAAAATAACAAATGAGATAACTTGTTATTTAATATTCGTTGGATATCATAACATCAACTCGTTTTATTATCATCGAGTTCATTTTGACAAATTTTGTGAAATGAACCAATTTCTTAAGATAATTACAAATTAAGTTATCAACATGATATCAAACTCATACACTAATAACTGAAGTAGTGCTACTGGTGAAAAGCTCAATTTCATATCCATCATATGCTGTTAATTCTCAGCATTCTTCAGCATGCTGGTAGAATTCAGTAACGTTCGTTAAAAATCGTCATCAAAATTGATAACAGATGATAACAAAATTTGTCAATGTTGCTAACTAAATTTGTTATGCGAAAATAGTTGAGATCAAAATGATATCTGAGATAACAAAACATGTTACTTATTTGATATCAGTTTGTTAATTTACATTGCTGAGGTTCTTAGTCGAGAACAACAACAACAACACACCAATACCTTCTTTAATTTTGCTAAAAATACAAAAAATAAGCAAACGAAAATATTTGAACAATAAGTTATTTCTAAGAAAACCCAAAAAAATGCAAGTTTTATTAAATTTTAATTGATTTCGTTGCAAGCGTGGGAAGGTTCACACCTGGCTTAGATAGTTTTATTTAAATTTCGGATGCTATTGCTGAATATTATGGACCATTGTGGACCACCTATTTTGTAGGTATTTTTATCAGAGTCTTGTTAGTTATGATTGTTTTTCTATGGATCATTTCTTCAATTTCAATTTAAAGTTCATTTTTTTTGGGAAACCACCACACTTTCATTGGAGATTGGTTTTCCTCTTAATATATTCTTTTCAAAAGCAAAATGGCAATTTGAATATATGATTTGGTGAGTATCGAACTAAGCAGTTTTTGTAATATTAAAAAAAAGAGAGGGATATGCATTTTCGTGGGACATAATTTTCTCTTTCAAGCATGAGTTGCTCCTTTTTATTTCATACTTTTCAAACTGCTTACACTCCAAGTTGAGTTTTTTTTTTCGTTCTTCGAAATTTGAGTGTGATTCTATAGACTATTCCAGAAAGTATAAGCACACTTTCAAAATAACAAAAAAGTCATGGCTTTTTTTTAGTTTTGATCATTTTATTTGGCAAATCATATTTGTATTTGTATTTTATATGATATTTTACTCTCGTTTAAACAAAACATTTAATCATAGCCAAGACTTTTAACTTTTCCTCAAACATGACCCATTCTGCACTGCACAATGGTACTACCCACCATTTTGACCACTTTTGGCCAATCGTTTTTCAAATTTTTGGATGTCGTCCGCTGGTTTCAAGAATTTTCGAAGCTTTGCTTTGGTTAAAGCCCAAAAAGTCTCGATTGGGCAGTTCGGCGGATTCATGTCTTCCGGTACGAAACATACATTTTTACTTTTCTACCATTCAAAAGTGTCCTTTTTGTAATGACATGACACCAAATCAGGCCAAAGCTCTACTTGACCTTCGTGCTGCTTGATCATCGGCAATAATCGCTTCTGGAGACATTCCTCAACGTATTTCTGAGTGTTCATCGTCTCCGTTGTGATGTACGGACCAGTTGTTTTACCACACTCGCATATTGCCTGCCAAACCATAACCTTCTTACCGATTTTTTCAGTAAAAATTGCCTTCTGCGTTTCGGGGATGTCTTTGTCTTCGCTTACAGTATAGAATTGTGGTCCGGGAAGCGTTTTGTAATCTAGTTTCACATACGTTTCATCATCCATTATTATACACTCAGAATTTCTACACAATAACGAATCGTAGAGTTTGCGGACCTGTGGTTTCACGGACGTGGTCTGTTTTGGGTTCCTTTTGAGTTTTTTCTGCTTCCGGTATGTTTTTAGCCCAAGTCTTTCTTTGGCACGTATGACGTTACTCGACGAGGTCCCTAGTTTTTTCACAACATCCCGAACGGAAGTCACTGGTTTTCGCTTGTAGGCATCCCTGATCTTTTTATCAATATCCGGACTTACTGGACCGGATTTCCGACCACTCTTCGGCGCATCTTGAAACGTACACTCTTCTCTATATTTTCAAATCGCAGATCGAACCGCTTCGACGCTTACACCTTCATCCTTGGCCAATTTTCTCAAGGAGAGTCCGCTCACAGTGCACCATTTGTGCACGATACTTTTTCGTTGTTCCTGAGTAAGACCACGCATTTTGATAGGTAACACAAAACTGAGTACTTTTTGCTGCTATGTCATTCAGAAATGTGCAAACAAAGGACGCAGCCAAAACATGTTGAAATATTTCATTATATTCAAAGGACCGTGAAAATAAGGTGTGCTTATACTTTCTGGAACAGTCGTTAAAGCTAGAAGACCTTGAGTCCGATTCAGCCTTAAGACTGATTTGGCCTAATCGTCTTTCAACCCAGCATAGCAACGACTTTATGAATGTAATTTTAATCAATGAGTTTAACAACATTCAAGAATAGAAAAACATAATTGAAAAATATTTTCAAGGTCATCTGCACATTTTCAAGCTGCTTATCAGAACTATTGATGGGAAAAATTTAACTGAACTCAGAATATCCTGTAACTCAAAATACTTTCGCAGACTATCTAACTTAACTTAATTTTCGACCATTGAATGGCTTTGGCTAACACTCCGAAAACTTCCTCTAGTTGATCATGTTCAATAAAGTGGTAAGTTGTCAATCTATACCACAAGTCTGAATACATCTGCCAATCGACACAAAATCTTGTCTGCAAATATCCTCCCGCCACACACGAAACCCCACTATTAGTCAAGTATTGAGCCATTTCCGCTACTCCACACTCAGCGAAAGCAAGTTTCTCCATCTTGACTACATCCATTTACCAATCTCTTCTCAAGGGCATTTTCCGTCCCAATCTCTCCATCGCGGGATGAATGCCGAGAACGAACAACCACACAGTGCAAAACACGTAAATACACCGATCCTTGAAGCGAATCCGGAAGACCATTTGATAGTCGTTCGAGAGGAAACTGCAAATTGCGATCGCTGTCGGTGTGTGGCTGCTGGCTGGCAGAAGACGCTGGGACTAGTACCAACCACCCAACCTAGCTTCCGACATAGTTTGTAGTAGGTATCAGAAGTTGCAGTGGCTCAACAACTGGACCGTTTCGCCACCGCACCCATAAAAGCCGGTGCACTATTACGAGCTGGCAAGAGCTTTCATGCCAGTGTCGGCAGCCAGCTGTGCGCAACAACCCCTCCTTCCCTTCGAACCGGCAGGCAAGGGAGAAGAAAAATGAGCCGGTCAAAAATTTATCATCTTCTGTGCTGCAAAATGCCTTGCCTTGAATTATCATGCATCCTTCTCGGAGTATTATATAGAATGAATTTCAAATTAATGAATACCCAAGATGCACGACTCCGATGCGCTGGCTAAATTTTGATTTATTATATGCTAATTTTGCATTCTCCCATTCTGGTTCATTTTCGTGCAGTTGCAGAGCAACCGTTTTGGTGCATCAGCTGTGGGGTGGCAGCGTTGGAAGCTGAGTGCGCTTGGATCTACTCAGGCTCTCTGTTTCCTTCGTGGAAACTTGATTCCCAGCGACGCTGTCTCGCCCAAAGTGAACATGTTCTTACCTGAACAGCTACACCACACCGTTTTTGATTGGGAGTAAAACTGAGGATAGTGGGTAAATTGAAATACAGTGCTACGGCTTCATTCATGGATTCCAGAACTCATTCTGAGAATTACAAACTTTTAAAATGAATCATGAGAAATTGCGAGTGACACTTTTGAATTGAAATTTTCACATAACAAATTATCCCTCACCCAAACTCGCTGTTCCTGGACCCACTGGTTGAAAATTCCATTACCCATTTTCGCAAGCATGCACTTCCATCGCATTCAACCTTGAGTCGGTTGGTTTCCCGGGGAAAAGTCCATGAAATTTTTATTTGCCTTAGTGATATTCCCTGTTCCGTGCTGATGCTGCTGCATACCACAAACCTGGTGAAGGGAAAGAGCTATCCAATTTTATTCACTGCAAACTAACCGAATAGTTTTTCAATGGGGGGAGCTCTATTTCTGCCTCCTTTGGGAACTGGTCGAAGAATGTGGAATAAAATATGGTTTCCGATGGATTCACAAGTGATGTTATCGCAGCCGTTGTTGTCGTCGTCGTCGTCGTCTCGGTTTAGCTGCCTTCGCTTTCGAGAACTAAATTAATGTGTGCAACAATGTTTTCGGATTGCAGGCAACCGAATTGATGTTCAAAGTTAAATTCATTCGTGATAAATCCTTTTGGACATCTTTTGATTCGGTTTATGGCAGGAAGTTGACCATCGATCGAATGGATTGGGGGGGGAGATAAGGGCTTCTAAGGAAACCCTGCGTTTACCTTGCAACTGTTTGGAAATAGTTACTATTAAAGATTCTGTCAAATGCTTTCGAGTTGATCAACCAGGGTTGTAGCTCTGTGCTGATCGTACAGGCAGTAGTTCTCACCTACTCAATAGTTATGCAAGTTGCTGCTAAGGCCTGTAAACGTTAAATTTTGGACACCAATATAATAGCAGCAAAAAAACTTTACAATAATAGAATTATATCTACATTAGAAGCAGAGGATTAAGATGTTGATCCTTCTTTCTGTAAAATTCTCAAACTTTCTGTAGTACACCCGCCATCAGGTGCCGTACGGTATCCTTAGTGTTACAATGAACGTGTACATCGACGCACCCCCCGAAACCTCAGACATTTGGGTGCGAATGTGTGCGAGCAAGGTGACGGCCGAACATGAAATGTCAATGATAAGGAGAAGAATGATAGGCACTTTCTATTGTATATATCAGCGTGAATCCAGACGATTAAAGTAAAATTAAATTTCTTTATTATCACTAATTATGCTAATTAATTAACCTATTAAAGGGCGATACGGTCAAAATTTGGTCAATATCAACTTGACGTATTTCTTTCAATTTTGCATTTAAAAAACCTGAACACCCCTCATTTTGAAGGTGTGCGTGTGTGTAGAATGTTGCTCCTATTTTGATTTTGGAATTCACTCTTCAGTTGTCAAAATGCCGTCCAAGCAAGAAAAGCAGCGTATCAAAATTTTGCTCGCGCATCGCGAAAATCCGAGCTACTCGCACGCAAAGTTGGCAAAATCGCTAAAAGTTGCCAAATCAACCGTTACAAATGTAATTAAAGTGTTTGGGGACCGTTTGTCGACAGCCAGGAAGTCTGGATCCGGGGAAATCGAAAACCGGAAGCCGCTGAGACGACAAGAGAGTTGCCGGTAGTTTCAAGCGAAACCCTAACCTATCTCTCCGAGATGCCGCAAATAAGCTGGGTGTATCGTCTACAACCGTGCATCGAGCCAAAAAACGAGCCGGACTATCGACTTACAAGAAGGTAGTGACTCCAAATCGCGATGATAAACAAAATACGACGGCCAAAGCGCGATCCCGAAGGCTGTACACGACGATGCTGACGAAGTTTGACTGCGTGGTAATGGACGACGAAACCTACGTCAAATCCGACTACAAGCAGCTTCCGGGACAGGAGTTTTATACGGCAAAAGGAAGGGAAAGGTAGCAGATATTTTCAAGCACACGAAACTGTCAAAGTTCGCAAAGAAATATCTGGTTTGGCAAGTCATCTGTACCTGTGGCTTGAAAAGCAGCATTTTCATAGCTTCCGGGACTGTCAACCAAGAAATTTACGTGAAAGAGTGTTTGAATAAACGTCTGCTGCCTTTCCTGAAGAAACACGGTTGTTCCGTACTGTTTTGGCCGGATTTGGCATCTTGCCATTACGGTAAAAGGCCATGGAGTGGTACGCCGCCAACAACGTGCAGGTGGTTCCCAGGACAAAGAACCCTCCCAACACGCCAGAGCTCCGCCCAATTGAGAAATACTGGGCTATTGTCAAGCGAAACCTAAAGAAGACCAAAAAAACTGCTAAGGACGAGCAGCAGTTCAAGGCAAACTGGCTTTCTGCGGCGAAGAAGGTGGACAAGGTGGCTGTACAAAATCTGATGGCAGGGTCAAGCGTAAGGCCCGGCAATTCGGATTTGGAAAAGCGGAAGCCTAACTGAATATTTTTCCTGAATTTTATACTAATTGAACTTGAAAAAGAAATTTAATTTGATTTTTTAAATAAACGATTTCACCGATTTACACGCGTTTTCCCTTGACCAAATTTTGACCGTATCACCCTTTACAGACTTACAGCTTGATCGTTTATTCGCCAAACTCGATCGAAAACTCGTGCGCCTCAGGATGCACTTATCACCAGATGTTCTCAACCGGATCATGGTGACGGTGCACATTCACAATTGCATGCTTTGGACTCGATCGAAAATTTTGAACCTTCCATCATAGACATCGACCACGGTGATGACCTTGATTGTGCGGAATGTAGGAGGCCCAATAACGCTACGAGTTATACATGGTACAATGCGGAAATTGCAAGCATTGGTACCACTTCTCATGCGCGAAAGTGGATACAGTTGAAGCGCGATCCAGAGATTTCATCTGTGCGAAATGCATACCGTCAATTCCTCCATCCCCTGGCAGTTCACGGACTGGACGATCTAGCGTTTTGAGCTCTCGACAAGCCCAAATTTTCCGGGATCTACAACGGTTGGAAGAAGAGAGGTGTCTTCGAGAAAAGTTGGAGGATGAAAGATTGCGAAATGAGAAGCTGCTGGTTGAAAAGGCGATGAACGACAAACTACAACGAGAGACGGAGTACTTGACCCGGAAACATGAGTTGCTTCGCCAGCAGGATGAAGCTGTGTTGAGCATACGAAGCGGCTGCAGCCAGGCAAGCAGCCGACAGAAAGTGGAAGCGTGGTTCAACCAACCGTCCGATTCACCTGCTATGGCACTTCGTCAACGAGATCCAGAACAGGCACCATCCGATCAAAACGATGGACCTGCTGGTTCGTCAACTCCTGTTGAAACCACTAAACTCGATAACGTCGCTATCCAACGGCCTCTAGTTAGAATCGCTGAAGCTGAATCAGTTTCATGGACAATCGACAGCATCGCCATCGGGGAAAGCCCGGGGATCAAAGATGTATGTCAACAGCCAGGGCAACATGGACAGGATGCCGATCGCAGGTCGGATATCCATAATTTACCGTTGGTAAATATTAAACCGTACACGTGTCTTCTCGAAGAATCGAATCCTACGAGTTCTATGGTTCCGCAGTCGGTCAAACGAAATACGCTTCCGACGATCGTTCCGAAGATGATGGGGAAATCTCCATCCTACGTCCAACGCGAAACAAGTGAGATGCGGAAGCAACAAGTAGGTGAACATCGGCGCCAAGATGAGGTGGAAGAATCTCAGCGTGAGCAGGAACTGTTACTTCAGTTAAAACGTTCGGTGGAAGAGCATGAAAAGGACAGAAAACGGCTGCAAGAAATCGAAACTATCCTGAAGCGGCAGCACGATGTCGAACGGCAGCAGCAGAAGGAGAACAAGGTACGGAGGAAACGGGAAATGTCCCTAGTCGACCGTATACAAGGTTACGAACAGCAGTACGCACTCGAGCAAGCAAAGCGAGACGAAGAGAAGCAGCAATTTCTGGCAAAGGAGCTACATCTGGTTGAGCAGTTAGAGTTATTACGCGTGAAGTTTGGGCAACAATCGGTATCGGAACATCACGAAAACTTTCCAGAGACAAATCATCAAGGTATATCCGTGAGTTATAACCCACATACGGTAAGTGGACTCCAGAATGCGCCAAACCGTATGTACAATAGTAATGCCAAAGAACCACCTTGCCCAAGTATTAGTAGCCAGAATAGGAGAGTAGGGACACCTCATACGCACTTTGTATCTTCAAAGTTAGGTCCTCCTGTGATAGATTTGTCAGGGCAGTCACCGTTTATATCGAACGTTCCTGTGGATTCCAACCTATTTCCGCCATACCAGCACCAACCGGTAACGCAGGGTCCAACACCTGCTCAGTTGGCGGCGAGGCAAGTTATTTTGAAAGAGCTTCCAGTATTCAATGGAGATCCTATCGACTGGCCGCTCTTCATCAGTAGCTACAACCATTCGACTGTGGCGTGTGGCTACACCGATTCAGAGAATTTGCTGCGTTTACAACGTTCACTGAAAGGGACTGCGAAGGAAGCTGTCAGTAGTTTCCTCCTCCATCTGTTCACCGTGCCGCAGATTTTGTCAACTTTACAGACGTTGTACGGAAGACCAGAGCAGATCGTCCACAACCTTGTGGCTAAAGTTCGTGGCACACCAGCTCCAAAAGCGGAAAGGCTGGAGACGTTGATCCATTTTGGGTTAGCAGTGTGCAGCTGTGTGGTCATTTGCAGGCAGTAGGAATGCATAACCATCTTTCCAATCCCATCCTGATACAAGAGCTCGTGGACAAGTTGCCGGCGAACATCAAATTCACCTACCTATATACCTATAGTTGATCTGAAGGCATTCATCGATTATATGGGAAAGGTAACATACGCTACCAGTGGCGTCACTAACCTCTGCCTTGCATCCAAGCCGACGAGAGATGAAAAGGTCAAATCGAAGGACAAAGCGTTCGTGAATGCTCACGCTATGTATGAGCGGAAGGATTCGGGACCGAACGCGAACACCAAGAACATCAACGATCTACGCGAGCAGTCAAAGAATGCTAAGGGCAAAGATAGCGGTGCAAACAAAAGCTGTCGTGTGTGCAGCGTGCATGGCCATACTGCAGCGACCTGCGCTGATTTCAAGAAGCTTTCGATAGACAGTCGGTGGAATTTCGTTAAAGAAAACAAATTATACCGTCGATGTTTCGTTGCGCACCCTCGCTGGCCATGCGAAGGCGAAGTTTGCGGGATTAATAGTTGTGAGAGACGCCACCATCGTTTACTACACAATGAATCTAAGAAACAGCCTGTCAATTCCAGCGATGCGACGGTAACAATCCATCGTCAACCCAGTTCATCGACGTTATTTAAGATCCTGCCCGTGACCCTATATGGGAAAAATGGTTCCGTGGATACATATGTATTTTTCAATGACGGTTCGTCTGTGACTATCGTGGAGCAATCGATTGCGACCGCATTGGGAGTGAACGGTCGTGCTCATTCGTTGTGCATCCATTGGACAAGTGGAATAAATATGAAAATCGAGACAACGGAGTTAGATTTAGCATTTCGGAAGTCGGAAACGCAACACGCTTTAAGATGTCGGAAGTATACACTGTTGAGAACCTAGGGCTGCCAGAGCAATCGCTTGACATGGAAAAGTTATCGGAAGAGTTCAAGCACTTACGGCGTGTACCAGTGAAGAGTTTCCAGAGAGCCGTTCCTGGATTGCTTATTGGATTGAGTAATTCACACCTGTTGACCACAACGAAGCTGCGAGAGGGAAAAGAGCGAGAACCAATCGCTGCAAGAACTCGCATTGGCTGGGTCGTATGTGGCCGCGTACAGCAGGGAGAAGAACAGTTCACGCATCGGCAAATGCACATATGCACGGATACGTCCGATCACGATCTACACGACTACGTACGTAAGTTATTCTCTGTGGAGAGCCTTGGAGTTGCCACGGCTCCAAACTTAGAGGGAAGTGAGTTTGCGCGTTGGAACCTGTGGCTGCAGGTTTTGAAGGAGTTGAATAGCGTCCGAATACCTCGGAGCTGCTTCCCAGGTTACGATCCTGCTTGTTTTGACTCCCTAGAGCTCCACATATTTGTAGACGGCAGTACACAAGCATATTCTGCTGCAGCTTACGTCCGTGTTCAAGATCGTGGCCAGATACGTTGTGCGTTTGTTGCCTCCAAAACGAAGGTAGCGCCACTAAAGTTAGTTTCCGTACCACGAGTAGAGCTACAGGCGGCCGTTATTGGCGCACGTCTGCGCAAAACAATTGTGGATGGTCACTCAGTCAAGATCAAGCGGACACTCTTTTGGAGTGCCTCTAGTACTGTTGTCTCGTGGATCAAGTCGGATACTCGTCGATATCGACAATACGTAGCGTTCAGAGTCAATGAGATTCTAAGTCTGTCAGCAATCGATGAGTGGCGTTGGTTGGGAACAAAAATTAACGTCGCTGATGAGGCTACGAAGTGGGGTAAAGGCCCGAACTGCAAGCCCGACAGCCGCTGGATGCGTGGACCTTCCTTTCTGTACGATGAAGAGGATGCTTGGCCAAAAGACAAATTCGAGACTGCTGCTGAAGCACAAGAAGAGCTACGGCCGGGTTATATTTGCAGTCACTTCTTATCAGTTCCGTTGATCAATGTGTCCCGATTCTCGAAGTATGAGCGACTACTACGGAGCGTGGCATACGTTTATAGATTCAGTGAAGTGCTTTTGCAACGAACTAGAGGAGGATTCGACGGTGATGTGGGAAATATCAGCAGTGAGAATTTACGGAATGAAGGTTAATGAGCAGATAAATTTACAGCTTTGAGTTGATTTCACCGGGAACATTGGTGGATTTACTACAAAGAGCTCCGGAAGGTAATCAAATTCGCAACACTCAGACAAGCCCGCCGTGACGATTCTCCATCTTCTCTTAAAATCATCGGTACCATTTGCTTTCTTCTTAGTTTCGAAGAGTTTCCGCTTAACTAGAGCCCAGTACTTCTCTATTGGGCGAAGTGATGGACAGTTTGGTGGATTGCCTGTTTTTGTCACGCATTTGGCTTCTCGTTCCTTATACCATTCCAGGACGGATTTCGCATAGTGACAAGAGGCCAAATCAGGCCAAAACAGAGTTGGAGAGTCTTGGATTCTGATAAATCGCTTTGGCAAACAATCTTTCTCGAACACATCCTAATTGATAGTGCTGGTAGTAACAAAACTTTTGGATTTTCGACCACAACTACATATGGCCTGCCAAATCAAATCTACTTATTCGAGAATTTCTTGTCCGGAATTTCTTTGCCCGGAAATGCTCGGCAACGGCATTCTTTTGAATTGCGGTATGACAAGCCAGACCCGGACGATGTTCAAAGTTTTTGATTACGTATGTTTCGTCGTCCAGGAAAATACAAAAAAATGGTGTAAAGTTTCTTAGCACGACACCTTAGTTGGACACCTTTTCTACTTTGTACACCATCAGGTCTTGTCTCTGTTTCACTTTTTGTACGAATGATTTTGACTTAGCGAGCCTATTGGAATTTTTCTCAATAATGGGTACCAACATCTTATCCGTTTGTCGAGAGCATACTTTTTTATTTGTTTCACTGCCAACCTTCCGATCCACAGTCAAGTGCTTGTCAAATTATTTGCAAGCACAAAACACGGTTTTTACGGTAGTTTTAGTTTCTTTGGCAAGATCGCGTACCGATAAATTTAGATTTCGCTGCAATTCGTAAAAAATGCGTTTGCACACTTCTGCTTGATTTGACACCAGTTTACTGAATGTAACAAGTATATAAACATGTTGTAACGCAAAATAAATAAAAAGTTGCAACTGTCAAAACCGTGAAATGTTTCAGTGATCCGTAAAATAATTCAAAATCTACGCTGAAAGAAAGTGTCCGAAATTTAACGCTGACAAGCTTTAATAAATGGGGTATTCGTGGAAAATGGCACACACAAAAATGTTCACCAAGAATCGGCCTCTTATTGGATTCACTTGAAACTAGTAGAAAATGAAAACCGAATCCGAAATCCATTCCTTCTCAAATACTCGCAGCTTTCTCTTGATACCATCCAATAAGTTTTTTGTCACAGCTTTTCCCAACTATTTGGTCAGCTTCTTCCACCCTTTTTTTTCAGTTCTGTTTTTATTATTTTGGGATTTTTTTTATTATTCCAAGAACGAA
Organism: Aedes japonicus; assembly: GCA_034211315.2. Lineage (NCBI taxonomy): Eukaryota > Metazoa > Arthropoda > Insecta > Diptera > Culicidae > Aedes > Aedes japonicus. The sequence continues at coordinate 11,465 of JASCZW010011063.1, read as the reverse complement.
GTGCTTCATGATACCTGTAAATTTTCAATCGGTGATGTTTCGGTGAATTCAGAAGATTCATGTCGTTTGACAAAAAGGGCGCATTATTGGCCTTGTACCCATCTCACTGGAGAGCGGGCAGTGATACCTAAAAGGTTTGTCCTGATAAAAAAAAGAAGTTTGATAGAGATTTTGCCATCGTTGGAGATTAAATTTCAGCAATCAATCAAGCAAATGTAAGGCAGAAGGAATTTCCTGCACAGTTTAAGTACATTTCTCTGAGAAGTCTTGCTCATGATCTTGGAGCGAACACTTCAAGATCAGTACCAGTTGTGAATGCTCAAATAAACAATTGCTAGGGATTTTTTTTGAAATTCAGATGAGTTTTTTTCCCATTTTATAAACTTTTAAAATGAGTTTTGTGTGTTTTCCTTGCTAATCGTAAGACATCATCAATGAATGGACCACGGTTGGAATAATGGGTTATTAGTTAAGGTCTTTAAAAGTCTGTCTTGAGAGTGGGCCCTGCTTTACCTCGTGTAGCATCATACTGCATTATCTGTTGATTGCCTTGTATCATGGAGTTGGATCAATTTTTTCCTAGCTAAGAGGTACTAAAATTGATGCAAATTATAATATTTGTTCTTCATAAAAATTCCTGCTGCTGCCACTTAAATATCTATGTTTTACATTTATTAATTATTATTTCTACAACTTTTCCGAGAAAAAGTTTGATTTTCGATTTCTCTAAAAATAAGGACCACCCTAGTTGTCATTCCCACCAAAAGAAACGCCTTTTTATAAGAAACAACTTCGTAGAAGACAGTTTTTCCACAAAACTTCAAACTTAAATGGTATCCTTACCGTTGGTTTAAATCGGTACTAATATAGAAATGTGTATCTACTTAAAACCAACTAAACAACAAACTTTTTTTTGCATTTCAAGCTGATTGCATTAGCCGGCGTCGGTGGTGTAGTGGTAAGCGTGACTGCTACTTAGCACCCCAGTGGGTCTGAGTTTAATCCCAGTTGACGTCGGTGGTTTTTTTGAGGCGAAAACATCTTGTCACGTCTTCCTTCGGAAGGGAAATAAATCCGTTGGTCCCGGCTCATATTCATGAGTCGATAGATAGGGTCCAGGTGTCGGTTATTGTCATCATGTGAGGAAATATCGTGACGGAAAATAAAGATATAGCGTAGGGAATGGCATAAACACTCCGGGACCCTATTTCAAGCACGGGGTTAACGTTAACCTACAACGTTCATTTTTGCAGTATGGTTCTTCACTAGATGGAGCACCTCACTGCAGAAAAATGCACGTTATAGGTTAACGTTAATCCCATGCTTGGAATAGGGTCCTGGGGTGCTTAAGTCGTTACCTACCCTATATAAAAAAGCCAATTGCTTTCACAATTCGTTTGTTGCTTGCTCTCAACTTGGTGTTCTAAATGCACTTTCATTCATATTATCTTCTTATGGTCAGTTGAAAAAGCATTTTGAAACCATTTTGTCTCCAGTAAATGCATTAAACGGCAAATTGTCAGTGAGGGAAGTCACTAAATAACCAAATAGTTTTGTAGTAGTCATTGCGAAGATAAATTGGTTTTCTTGAAAAACTGTGATTTGTATATTGTAATATATAAAAAAAAATACGCCAAATATTAAATGTAATACAAATGAGCTGTAAATTGGAGACCAATTTTGGCACTCTTTCATATAAACTGATTGAATTTCTTCAATTTTCAGGAAATTTACGATTAACTTATCGAATATATTTGATTCGATTTGTGCAAATTTTCACCATAAAATTAAATGCGCATATGATTTGGAGCATAATACGCCATGCAAAACTCCATTTGTATTGGATATATTGCTGTCTTTCAAAATTTCCAGCAACACTAGAACTAGAACACTCTTAGATACTATTAACTGTTAAATGAAACCGTAGAGCAGAGGATCGAACAGAGCAGAACAACAAAAACCAACCACGATATCACAGTGAATTTTGAAAGCTGTGGGAATTTGGTCCTATGTTGGTTGATGGCAACCAATAGGTTTTATGAAGGTTCTCAAGTGGTCACATCTTTCACTAGAACGTTTTCAAAATCTTGATGATCTTGTAGAGGTTTTAATAATTTGTTTTCACAACCGTCTATAGAGTGAACCATAGAGGAGGTGAACAAAACAGTTTTTAATTTATTTTTATCAACAAGCCGGGAGGAGTGCTATACGGCTGGAATAAAACCTTGGGATATCCAAAACATCCATCTGATTTAAGTCGATGTCTTAAATATGTCGACTTGATAATCCCAGATACAAGTACTCATGTATAAGTGACTCCACTTTTTGCGAAAATGAGTCAAGAGGGACTCGAAAGTGAGTAAAATTGATGACCGTGTGGGGGAGAAGTGTGAAAGTTATTGTCATGCCAAATGAGGGTAAATAGTAAAAAAAAACAGCACCCAACTGATTGTTTTATTAAACGTTTATACCTTTGACTTTATTCTTCATCTTCCAATACTAAGTGTGATTCCCCTTAGCTCTCAACGTTGAATTTCTGTCTGTCTGTCTGAGCCTTATAGACTTGAAAACTACTGAACCGATCACCGTGAAATTTTGTATGCAGGACTTGTTGGACTAGGATAAGGTTCTTATTATATTTAGGAAGCCCTCCTGTCTCTGTAAAGGGAGGCTCCCACATAAATTTCTGCATAACTCAAGAACTAATCAAGCAAACGATACCAAATTACACTTTTGGGAGTTTTTGGAGGCAATAAATGTTTCTATGGTAGTCTGAGACCCCTCTCGATTTTAGAAGGGAAGGCTCTCATACAAAGGTAACAGAAGTTCCTGCATAACTCGAGAACTAATCAAGCAAATGGAATTAATTTGGAGGTTTTTGAGGGCAAGAAATGTTTCAATGGTAACTTGAGACCACTCTGCTTTCTAAAAGAGGGGGGGGGGGGCGTCTCATACTAATGAAACAGAAATTTATGCATAACTTGAGAAATAAGCAAACAAATTGACCCGAATTAAGCTTGTGGAGGTTTTTGAAGGCAATAAATGTCCCAATTGTAGTATGAGACCCCTCCTTCTTCTGAAAAGGGGGCTCTAATACAAATTAAACACAAATGTCTGCATAACTCAATAATAAGTCACGCAAATGGAACCAAAATTGGCATGTGGAGGGTTTTGAAGGAGAGAAATATGTCTATGGTGATTTAAGACCCATCCGCCTTTAGAGAGGAGGAAAGAGCTTCAATACAAATGGAACACAAATTTCTGCATAACTCGATAACAAATTCGGCAAATGGAACGAAAATTGGCAAGTGGAGATTTTAAAGGCAAAAAACACCGCTAAGATTGTTTCAGACCCCTCCACCCTCTGCAAGGAGTAGGCTCCATACAAAATGAAACAACTTTGATGCATAACCTCGAAGGCACCAAATCATGGGCAAATGGAACGAAGAGATAGCATGGAGAGATTTTGGAGGCGCGAAATGTTTCTATGTTTGTCATTTGTTTATTGTTATTTGTTACTTATTTATTTATTTATTGTTTATTGCATTCGTTAGTTCAAAGGCTGCATAGCTCGAGAGCTAGTCAAGCAAATAATAACATCGTTTGGCATGAGAGGGCTTTTGGATGCAAGGAATATATTCTATATATTTGAAAATGAATTTCTTCCTGTCCGTCTGACCCACAAAGATTTGGAAACTAACGAATCTATCGGCGTAAAAATTTGTTTGCAGGTGTGTTCATGTGTGTTCCTTGATTAACGAGATTTTCAGCCCAAGGCTTGTTCGTCCCCCGTCGTAGTGACTAAAATACCTTTTGGGTATTTTCGCTTTATTTTGAAACATCCTAAACGCACCGTAGACAACATTTTTAGAGTTATATGTCTAAGTCGCGTCTATTGCAGATAGCTCAACACGTCAAGCAAGTATTATTCAAACCTTCCAAATGATTTTTCGTTGCTCTATACTGGCACATATTTCTGAACCAAATATCGATATCACAGTCACAATCACAGTCCAGTCAATCTTTCTTGCGATCACTTGCGACTAGACTTGTCATAACTTCACAGAACTTCCATAACATTGGGACTTTCCACAAGTTAAGATGCGAAAGCCTGTCCACGTGAAATGTTGGACACTTTTCTTTCAGTGTAGATTTTGAATTATTTCACGGATCGCTGAAATGTTACGCTTTATTTCGTGGTACAACATGTCTACAATCTTTTCACATTCAGTAAAATGGCGTCAAATCAAGTGCGCAAACGCGTTTTGTACGAACGGCAGCAACATCCGAATTAATCGGTATGCGATTTTGGAAGCTTAAACTACTACTGTGTTTTGTATTTGCAAATCATTTGACCACCGCTTGACTATGGAACAGAAGGTTGGAAGCGGAACAAATCAAATAGTAAGGTCTCGACAAATGGACAAGAAGGTGCTAGCCATTATTGAAAAAAAATCCCAATCTTTCTGTGTGAAATGTGGCTTGCAAAGTTGGGAATTCAAAATTATACGTTCAAAAAGTGAAGCAGAGGCGAGGCATGAAGGCGCACAAAGCAAAAAAGGTGCCAAACCGTGATGACAAACAAAATTCTACAGTATAAATTCGTGCTGCAGACAAATTTTTTGCAAACATTTTTTTGTATCATAATGAACGACGAAACATACGTACTCGAAGACTTTAAACAGTCTTTCGCAGTTTACAGCAATGCAAGAGTGTCGATGCCATTTTCGGATAGAAAAGGTGTCCAAATTCCAAAGAAGTATTTGATTTGGCAGGCCATATGTAGTTGTGGTCGAAAATCTAAAAGCATCTCAATCAATAAAGAATGTGTACGAGAGAAAGAATATCTGCAAAAGCGGTTGCTACCGTTTATCAGAAGTCACGACTCTCTAGCTCTGTTTTGGCATGATTTGGTCTCTTGTCACTATGCGAAATCTAGTTCTGAAATGGTATAAGGTACAAGAGATCAATTACGTGCCAACAAACAGCCAATCCACCAAACTGTTCAGAACTTCGCCCAATAGAGAAGTACTGGGCGCCAGTTAAGCGGAAACCCTTCGAAATTAAGAAGAAACCAAAATGGTACCGATGGTTTCAAGAGCAGATGTAGAATCGCTCACGGCGGGCGTATCTGGGGATGCCGTACGGAACCTGATGACAGGTGTACCGTAGAAAGTTTTGAGAATTGTGCAGAAGAGCCAGTGATTGATATCTTCACCAACTGTATTTGTGAAATGTTTCTTTATTATTGTGAAATTAACAATCGCTTCTGTTGAACAATGTGTCATTTTTGTCCGATGCTATTATTTTGGTGTCCGAAATTCAACGGGGACAGGCTTTATAATGTCGCAGCATAATAGTATCGCAAAGATCCACCATTATTCCACCTGGTATGATCCATGGCTCCCAAACTGGGACCCCAGGTGTGAAGCATAAATTGTTTCATCAAACCAATGCGGCATGTAAATCCCAGCCCCATACCAAATTACACACCAATTCAACAATGGAAACGGTACGATCTGATTATTGTCAGCAAGTAAATCTCCCCCCACCGGTGACGTTATCCACAATGACAGATGACGATGTGCGTACGCGATAGAACAGTGAATCCCCCGAGGCAATTCCTGGCCTACCGTGCTGCTTCAATATCCGGACACATTTCAAAGTTATTTATCATAGTTTGCCGCAGCCGCTCCTTACACCACTCACAACCATCATTCTTGTGTATGGCATTGATAAAATGGCCTACTAATCGCCATCCGGATTTATAAACCGTCCCGACATTGATGCGGAAATCGTGCACTACCACAGCAGGCATCAATGGTGGCAGCCCCGTCAGCAACAAATCTTGTCAACATAATAATGCTCAGCACACGTCATTAGGTGGCATCCTCCATGCTGCGGTGGTGCTATGGCGAGTTCAATGACAAAACCAACGATAGACAACGGCACTCTTTTCGTCGACGCACGTCCCAATTTGGCACCGAACAAGTCAATCCCCTCACCCACTACAACCGGCAGCGCCATTGTGCCAACCCCATCATCATTAATGACGAAAGTGATTAACACGATCGCAGTGTCAAATTATAGACTTCCCGTTGACATCGTTAAGCAAAGTGCAGGCGTTGAAAAAGTCACCTCTCCTTCTGTTAATGTCTTTCCGAACGCATTAAAATTTTACACGGCCAGCTTCCGAATGGCATCCATTCACCATTCCTTCGGTGTAGCAGATTCGGTATGACAGAATTCGAATCGACGAGCGCCCGCCACCACCACCACCACCACCTCCGACTGGGCGGAAATTTGACATCGCCAGGCTGGAGCGATGCGCCGAACAGGGAACACTTTTAATGAATCTGATCGATTGATTCGGCGGTTGGAGTTGTTCGGTGGCGCACACGAGAGAGAAATGCGCTGTAGAACGAACAAACGAACGGAGCGTGCAGAAGATTGAAAAGAAAAGGAAAACAGGTTGCTGGGAGGAACTTGATGACCTTTTTCCGATACTCATTATTATTTCCTGAAAATAGGATCGCTGCGGTCTTTCTTTATTATGCAAACGACGGCCGTTGTCGAAGGGATAACTGCGGTAGTGAAGCAATTAATAATTAACGATGCGGCGAGAGCCCGCAGGCGCGACGTGAGCAGTGCGTGGCACACCCAAGGTAATGGTCTCATTGTTGTTCCGCACCGCTGATGCATCGGTTCTTTGCCCAGATACATTTTAACGTGTTAGCGTCGAATGGAAGATATGTCGACCCGCACGGCCTTTGACATATAGTTCGTCCATTTTTTCGGATGTTTTACTTGTGTTGACTAAATAATATTTTCAATGAACTTTATCTGAATAAACATTAGCAAATCTTTACGGATGCCCACTTGAAAACGTAATGATCAACCATAGCGAAACTTTCATAGTCCTGCATTATTTTCGAAGTGTCAAATCGACAGAAAATTATTTCAGTTCGACAAAATTGTCAAAGTTCAGCAATAACAAACAATGACGAACAAATTTCTGGAAATGTTATATTACAAGATATCGATATCCACTACCGACGGGAAGCTGATAACTTTTGTATCTAATCAGGTTTTTTACAGATCAGGGAGCAAGATCCAAATAATAATGCCGAAGCTATTATTTCAAACGCTTTCGACTTGACTATTTCGTTCAGAGTTTAACATTCACCCTAGAATGAAGAAGAATGATGCGGTTTTTCATAATCGGTATTTCACCGAAAGAATTGAATTCTTTCTATGCGATTTTACATCACGCTTGATAGCGTCACTAGTTTTTTAAACAGGAAATGAGGGTTTCATTTCTTTTTCAACGACATGCAAAAAGTTGGACATCAATCAAACTGAGAAAAAGAGAATATGAGAATTTGCTCAACGCTGGTTTGATTATTTGATATTGTCACTAGAGAAACATAGTTTCCTCAGCTCACAACAAAAAAATTAATTTTTCGTGCTATCTAATGCACATAGAAGAATGCTAGATTTGGCAGAAAATAATAAGATATATCATAAATTTTACATAACGAACTAGCCTGTTGTATGAAGATAGCAAATATGGTTGTATTATTAAAGAAGATTGCAAACAATTTCGTTGTTTACGTTCTTCTTGCTTGTAATTCAACAAGAGAAATTTTAGTGCGCTTGTTAAAATTCATTTTTTTCAGTTATTTATATCAGCTCGTATACTAATTAACGTGACACATAAGATTAATTGCAACATGGATATTGTATATAAACTGTCGTAAATAAACAAATTATCAAATATTAAAAATAAATTACTTCAATATTTTTAACTATATCCAAATATATAATTTAATTATTACATTTGCATTTTTGTTATATTTATTTATTTTGCTATTTAATATCCTTCACTGTGTTATGAGTCATTCATGAGTTTGTAGGATAATTTAGGCAAATATATTTATGTGTTCAAATTATTTAATTGCGTATATTGGTTTATTTTTTCAATCGATTATTAACAGGTTTTTAAAAATGACGTTCATGACAAGAAGAGATGACCTCATAGACTTCTCTAATTGACAGGCTTTTAACATAAAACATATAAGAGTACACACCAATAATCTATCAGCAGTTTCTAGAGTGCAACATATAAAAGAACCATTTTTCCAATCAACTTTACTTTCGAGTATTTATGATCGTATCTTTGATTTAGAAAATTAAAACGATTACATCGATTTTATTTTCAGATCATCTTAATATCTTTCAACTGGTTTTGTGTAAGAGGCCAACCACAAAAATTTCCAGTTATGGTAGTGAAGTGTTTTTTTTGAGTAACCGCGTGTCATATTGGACATTAGTCTATGGTGTTAAGATGGCAGGATTAAATGAAATATTATAAGAAAACGATGCTATTAGTGTGTTGTTAAGAGACAAAGCTTAGCATGGGCACTGAGCAGAACTGAATATCCGATAACTGCACTTGGGTAATAATGGTTTTATCAGTTATGGTAAAATAATTGAGAATACGTTTCATAACATTGTTCTACAATGTTAAAAGAATACTAAATTGAGGTACAATACCAAAATAATTGTGTATTCCAGGTATCCGAAACACAAGTTTATTATTCGAGATATCGGCTTGGTGTTCTTAGGGTGTATTTTGCCGTAGGCTTTACCCTAAATCTGAGCTCTTAATACCAAGGCCATATCAAGATCAAAATAAGGCATTCACATGCTATTTTTCTTCTGCTCGGTAGCGGTATATGCTTGTTCAACAAGCAGACCAGTCAGATTATAAGAGGCGCATGAAAGTCATTGAATAAAGGTAATAATTTGACTGGTTTTCCATTTCTCACATCAGACGTGGCAGACAAGATTGAAGATTACCTGGCTTCATGAAGTCACAGCATTGATCAAACTCAACAAAAAGGAAGACGTGACGCAAAAGCCAGCAGAGAAAATGAGAAGAAAACGTATGATCACACAGCCAGTCACGAACACAAAATATTCGACAGCCACTAGCTGTCCAACATTCCACAAATTCAAAATAATCTAACAATATAACACACCAACCCAGTTTATGAACATCAAACAGATAATAAGCAATCTATGTCCATAAAAACTGAATAATAAAAAATCATCTAAATTGGTAAGGATTGATACAAATAAGTTTAATACATCAAAACAAATATTTACTGTACTTGAACGATATCAAGAATATCAGTTGAATCAATTGATTAATTGAATACTAAACAAATCATTTTTTCGTTTTAATGAAAATTTGTTTCCTCTTTACCTCCGAAGTCAACTTTTTTGGCACAAACAAACACCACAAATATCGAATTAAATAGAAAGAAAGAAGACAATACTACATTAATGTAAGCAATGAGTTGAATAAACAGATGTTCTTGGGAAGAGGCAGCAGAACTTGTCCTAAAACACAAAACAGACATTAATATGCTCGAGTCTAACACGTATTTCCTAAGATTTGACAACACCATAGATAAAACCATTCAGGCAGAAATTAGAAAATCACAATAAAAATCAACTACAGTGAAGAAGTAACGTCTACTGAAACCAGAACAGAAACTATCACATGATTAAAAAGTTTTCCTTTAAGAGTAAATGTTACAGAATGGGAGAATTACAATAACAAACAATCCACACGTAGAACGGATTCAAACCATGTCAAAACAATTAACTTTTTCAGCAACACTACTGTTCAACTGAAGAAAGTAAAACTGAATCGATCCGGAGCCTCCGGACCTTCTACTGATTGTAATAGGTACATTGATTATTAATTTAATTGAAATAATCAAAACAAAAATATACATAATTCAATAAATAGCACTTTTGGAAAGAATGATGTAGCAACCTTACTGGCCTCAACATTTCGCAACAGTAATATAGTTAGGTTTGGATTATTACATGCGAAAATTTTGAAAATAATATCGTTCAGCAAATTTACACAAATTCAGATTTAAAGAATCTGAAACATATAAATTTTTGAACTACTCTTTGTTTTGAAAATGTCGACTTTATGGTGTCAAGGGATCAGATATACCGAGCACCAGATTTTTTTTAATTTTATCCAGCATAGTTACATACCATCATTATGTTGGGCAGATTAATGATGACGTCTAATAACAATACAATGCCAATACCTGACCATACAGTGTCTTTTACGTAAATTATTAATGTTAATATTACCTACATTAACTACAATTAATTTTGAATTTGTAGCCAAAACCGGACGATTTGCTCGAAAACGTACAAGCGCCACCTAGTAGAGGGGAGACAATACGCCCAATTTTATTTTTACCTATTGAGACTCTCCTGAGGCAAGTCCATTTAAAAAAGAATTCCGGATCTGGAGACCAATGGTTTGAAACGAACCACCAAACGAAAAGTCACAACATTTATGATAGTTTCACCAAGCAAATGAAAAGCAAGGAAACAAAACAATACTAAATGAATGATAATAAAAGAAATAAATGATGTAAGCGGTGCCCAGAGGAAAATCCGCAATCACATAGAGCATCTCTGACAAAATATTGACAATAAAGAAAAATCTCACATATAATTCAGTTAAAACCTTAATACCAGAAAATAAACTTATAATAAAAGTAAAGAATAATATATGATTTGAAAAACTGAAAGAGGTTACAAATATAGACATGACATGCTAGAAGACATAAACGAAGAGAAAATGTTAGTCAAAATGAGGGAGTATAGTTAAATGACACAAGTTAAATTCTAAGACTAAAAGACCCAAAATCATAAACACCGAACAAACAAATCATTTTTTGAAATCTATTTAAAAAACGAAGGACAAGAAGAATTTTTAATTTTAAAGTAGATTGAAAAAGATTCTAGATAAATTGACCAACACTAAATGATTGAAACAGTTAAAAACAGAAAATACCCTTTAGCACACAAAACAGACTGGCCTATTTCTTCAGAAAAGAATAAACTAACCGTTCAATATTAAAAATCCTGAATTGTCAAAATTTGCATCTAAACATGAACAATGGCTTAGTATCGAATTATACTCCAGTTGAAACCATCCAGAAAATCGAATCGAAAATCATATTGAGCTATTGCACTAATTGATATTAATTAAAAAATCTCAACCGTAAGCAAAAATCGATTGAATATCTTTGGTCGGAAAAAAATTAAATACGTCATTTAGTTTCAAAGAAGTTTAATCATCATAGTCTACCAACTGTTTAGATACCAAATAATAACTGAAGGCGACAACGCAATAAATCAATAGTAATCACCATAATTTCTGGATCTTACCAAAGCACATTTGACTCAGTGATAGCAGCCATTACTGAAAACATGATGATAGCAACAAACACGCAAGATGGCTTCCTGACGGGAACAACACCCTGTGATAATGTGCAGGACCGAAGGCACCAGACAACAGGGTTTGGTATTGGAGTCGTATATTGTAGGTAAAATAATTTGAAGAATTACACAAAACT
>JASCZW010011062.1:0-33542 GCA_034211315.2 Aedes japonicus | reverse complement strand
GTTCACAGATGGCTGAGAAACCGATGTGACATTATTTGTAACGCACACACACACACACACACACACACACACACACACACACACACACACACACACACACACACACATACATACACACAGACATGTGCTCAGTTCGTCGAGCTGAGTCGAATGGTATATGACACTCGGCCCTGTGGGCCTCGGATAAAAAGTCGAGTTTTCAAGCGATCTTAATACCCTTCTATTGATGTAAGAAGGGTAAAAAGACAACTCCAAATTTTCCTGCGTGAAAGGAAAACACAGATTGACCGTGTTCGATCAAAGATTAGAACCACCTCATAAAATTACTAAAAGTGATTCTCTTGAGGATAAGCTTTCTACTGATTTTAGACTCTCAAAGACTAAAAGACGTTCCAGTTTACCAATATGTTTTTCAAAAACATGCTATGACACTACTGCACGTCTGTCAACTATTTCAGAAGAAGTAGAAGAAGACAAGTCAAAAGTGGTTGAACATCTAACGGTTATAAATGATGATGGAAATATTGAAGAAAGTTTTCTTGGGTTTGACAGTTCATCAGTTTCAACATTTGAAGGATTTTCAAGCGTGTTTTCGAATATGGTGATTAACAACGTGAACTATTATATTGACAACAAAAATGAAATTTGTGATCATCTTGTAGTTGTTTCTAAACATAGATTATCACTTAAATTTATGTATTTTAAAACGCTATGGTCAAATAATTGGATGTCTTGGATGTCGAATTTTATTATTGAATACATTATACATACTCTTATCCCCACTGAAATGCCGTCAGCCTGCTACTTAGATTGTGATCAGGGTACGAATCTATTTGGTCTTGGCCAAAAACGACTTTCAAACATAACCATTAAGTCCATGCAAAAAAGAATGTTAACCGGATCACATGTAATAATTGTACCAGTTAGGTATGATAACCATTTCACTGTGGCAATTATTGATAGACGGAAGAACAGCTTTATATATTTGGATTCGAAACAAATACATTCAGCAGAGACTATGTTGGGAAAGTTAACATTACAGATAAATGATGGCGGAGAAGCTAGCCTTATTATAAGAAATCTTAGAATTTGTAAAGCACCTTGCATTATGCAAAATGATGATGTTCACTGTGGAATATATGTGTTATGTCACGTTCAAAACTTTTTAAGAGAAAATAAATGTACAAACAAAATTTTCGAACCAGTAGAAAAAAGGCATGAGTTCATGAATCTTATTTTAGAATCATCGGACAATGTTCAAAATATGTGCCCGTCATGTGGAGTAATTGATAATTCAGTTTTATTGGAAACTTTATCCATAAATTCTCTAAGTGAATCTCGATTACCTGTCAAGTGGGTACGGTGTGATTATTGCAGGCGCTGGTGGCATTTAAATTGCTATGAATCCCTGAATCGTTCCAACACGGAATGTTATCTTGGCATACCATTTATTCCTTTTTATTGTTTTATGTGTTCATTTTGGATTGCAAGAAACAAGGTGCAAAAATAAACGTTTGATTTTATATCCCTTCGGCCATCTTTAAAAGTTAATATTATACTATATTCAAATTAGCTTGTAATGGTTTTCATATTTGCCAAAGACTTTCCATAATGTTTTGTCTTGTTTTCTTCAAATATTAGCAGTTCAGTCTAAAAATGCATGGAATATTTGCAGATACTTAAAGCCTATGACAATATAATCACATACACTAAGTTTTTTTTGCAAAGGCGATACGTACCGTTACAAAGAACCGTGTAATAAAACCGCGTTAAGTTCGGAATCCGTGTAAAGAAAAAACTATGCTAATTGGGAAAGCCTTGTTAAAAAAATCCGTACATGCTGGCGTCCATATAAAAAAAACCATGCTAATTCTAAAGTCCGCGTAAAAGAAGGCTGCGATAACATGCTAAGTCTTTTTTTTAGTGAAAAACACTTAGTAGATTTTGTGAACAGTGGAATGGATAGCCCAACAAGGTCCAAGAGGCAAGGGAGGGCCTCAGGACCAGAAAAAAAATGGGATTGGAGTGAATGTGTGCGGGGGTTGAGTGTGTGTGAGGGGGGGGGGGGGGCGGTTTGAGTATCTGCGCGTAAGTGTATGCTAGTGTGTATGTCTGGATGTTTGTGTAGTGTGTGTGTGGTGGGGGAAGGGGGAAAAGGGTGCGTATGCGTTTTTGTGACTCTCTCTCCCTCTCCCTCTCTCTTTCTCTTTTTCTGTCTGTGTTTGTTGTGTATGTGTGTGTATGTGTGTGTGTGTGTGTGTGTGTGTGTGTGCTTGTGTGTGTGTTATGTGTGTATGTGTATGTTTTTGTGTGTGGGGGTTCAGTCCAGGTTGTGTCTGTGTTTATGTGTGTTGAATGTGTGTTAATGTGTACGTGTGTTTCTGTGTGTGTATGTGTACGTGTTGCATGTGTTTATATGTGTATGTGTGTGTATGTGCGTGTGTTTGTGAGTCTCTCTCTCTCTCACTCTCTGTGTAGGGGGGGAGGGAGGGGGGCACGTGTGTGCGTGTTTTTGTGTGTACGTGTTGGTGTGTGTATGGGAACGTTCATTTATTTTGTCACGCAAAAATTGAATTTTTATAACTCCTCCCCCCCCCGTGTAACGGTTTTTGTAAGGACCTTCAATTTTTTTTGTATGCATTGTCACGTCTCAACCCCCCCCCCCCCCTTACTGCGTGACATTATTAATGGACCTTCCCAATGTGCCTGCCTGTGCATGTGGGTGCTTGTGTGTGTGCGTGTGTGCGTGAGTTTGTGTGTGTGTGTTTGTGTTTGTGTTTGTGGGTGCATGTTTGTGCGTCTTTTTGTGTGTATGAGTGGGTGTTTGTGTGTATGTGTGGGGGCAGAGCAGGTGGTGTGTGTGTATGTGTGGAGAATGTGTGTAAATGTGTATGTATATTTATGTGTGTATATGTGTATGTATATTTATGTGTGTATATGTGTTTAAGTGCGTGAGTGTGCATGCGTGTACGTGTCTATGTATATGTATATATATATATATATATATATATATATATATATATATATATATATATATATATATATACATATATATATATATATGTATATATATATTACTATATATATATATATATATATATATATATATATATATATATATATATATATATATATATATATATATATATATATATATATATATTATATATATATATATATATATATATATATATATATATATATATATATATATATATATATATATATATATATATATATATATATATATATATATATATATATTATCCATGTATATATACCTATATATATATATATACATATATTATTATTATATATTATTATTACATTTCATATACATATTACATCAGTATATATATAACTATATACATATATGTATATATATATATATACATATATATATATATATATATATATATATATATATATATATATATATATATATATATATATATATATATATATATATATATATATATATATATATATATATATATATATATATATATATATATATATATATGCATATATATATATACTATACTAGTATATATATATAGTTATATCATATTATATCACTATTATATATTCATATATAATATTATACTTATATAACCTATATATATATATATATATGATATATGATATCATATATACTATATATATAATATATATATATATATATATATTATGTTGCGTACAGCACATATACTGCTACCCCCTACGCATTCAGCCGGGTCCTATTTTTGAACTTGATTGCATGAAAGCATACCTATGCGCCCATGCCTTGCTATCTTCAACCTTGTTTGGATATCCATTCTGTTCACAAAATATTCACAAAGCGTTTTCCATTGCAAAGCGCTCTATGGCAGTCTTGTTTTATCACGGATTTCAGAAGTAAGCACGGTTGTTTACTCGGCGCTCGGTATTAGCAGTGGTTCGATTTTTACACTGTTTTCACCATTAGCACGTTTTTTATGCTCGGTGTAATGTGAATTAACCATTTCATACAAGTAACAAATTATGAATCAAAATACGTAAAACAGAATTATACGATTGGCATCCATTAAAATGAAATGTTGTGAGTGACTACGATCTGGAGTTTTGTCACAGAAATCAGTGTTTATTTCTTTAATTTGCCTCATGAAATATCTACTTTCCTAGCATCTCAAGCTTATTGCTTTCACCATTGCTTAATCACTACTTAAACCCCGTTCACAATACAACTTTTATTACTTGATATAACCTTTCTCTGGAAATACTATGTACGACATATGATATCAAGATACTCTATATCACGTAATATGGACTATAGTCTGGAAGGGGCATTAGTGTTATGAAAGCAATTCCACAGTATGATCTGAATCAGTAGTACCATATTCTGACTGATAGCCTAGCAACTGTGTACTTCAGTATCTTTGCGATCTAGCTTATGATTAGTATGCGAATAGTAACTAGATCCATATCTTCTCAGTAGCCTTCATTCTCTCTATTCGCGATGATGTAAAATGCCTTAAGTTCGTCGGCCTATTATTAGATAAATGATAAAACATTCTTGCGTCTGGCCTGCCAGCGATTCCATAGGAGATGGTTTCATTCCGTTCCTGAGTGATTGCGTAGCTGAATCATAGTAGGTGAATGTCACTAGGAGCATGTTAGCAGACTGTTAAAGGATGATCTGGTAGAGTGACCAGCACTCGACGATAGTCTACCCTGTGCTATTAAGTTCTGCCTGTTTGATATTATGTAATATACCATTTTCAGAGCCTTCATTCTCTTTTATTCGGATGATGTAAAAATGCTCTTAAGTTCGTCGGCCTATTATTAGATAAATGATAAAACATTCTTGCGTCTGGCCTGCCTAGCGATTCCATAGGAGAAGTTTCATTCCGTTCCTGAGTGATTGCGTAGCTGAATCATAGTAGGTGAATGTCACTAGGAGCATGTTGGCAACTTTTAAAGGATGATCTGGTAGAGTACCAGCACTCGACGATAGTCTACCCCGTGTAGTAAGTTCTGTCTGATTATATTGTGTAACAAACTTTTTCAGAGCCGACCTTTGGGCTACAAATGGTGAGTTGACAACCTGTAGGGAGGTTGCGACCGACTTACGGTCCTCACAAGTTCCTACCTCACGCCTCCACGAGTCATATGATCACAAAAGACTGCCAGCTGAAACATGGAGATGCTGGTTGGCGTAGCCTGGGCAATGTTGTCAATCTGACAATAGCGAAGTGAGGGGGTGCGACTGAAGATCATGTACCTTGTAATCATATTGTATATTTTCCTTTCTCATTTAATTAACAATGTCAGGACGATTTGGAATCATCTTTGCATTTCAAAACCATCTATCTTAAGCATGGAACTCAATTAGAGGCTCAGTTTGTTTTTGAGCATTTCAGCCTGACCATATAAATTGCACTTCAGAACTTCAACTACTATTTTCATAAAATACTGGCATGCGACCATAAGCACTATCGGATTATTTTTACACCTACATGCCTGACCTCTCTTTTAGCAAAAATCTGGATTTTCATTTGCCTGTCTTTCTGCGAAATCTTAACCAAATTGGATGCAATCTTTTGCAAACGATCAGAAATTTGTCCTGATTTTTGATATAGTATCGAACATTCCGGAATTTAACGTAGTTCCGGATATATTCAGGGGAACCGTGGGGTAAGTACCCTTTCCGAAACACTTACCAGGATCAACCCGGTACCGGATGGATTGCGACACCTCAAACTTCATGATTTTGAAAAAACAAGACCTAGGTCATTCTGGAATTATTCGGCCAATGTGGCCACTCCTGGAAGCCCTCCGATAACCGGGTTCCACCGGGAAAGTGTACAGATTATTAACGGTACCAGAACATGGCTTGCGACACCTTAAACTTCATGATTTTTTTGAAACAATACCATTGGTGATTCTGGAAATATTCGGCCATTGTGGCCACTGTACTTTGTCAATACACACCACACGGTATTTCGAGGAAAACGCACACTTTAGCAAGTTTTGGCCCAGACCACGAAGGGTTTTCCAAATGATTGCGCACAATTACTTTTCTTCTTTATTCTTCTCTGAAACGCGTTCGAACTGCACCGCGAAAATAAACTTCTGATGTTGTTATTGTTATACGGAACACATAAGATGTCATAATTTCCAAATCCGACAACTAGGGTCGCTGTAAGAATCAAAAATGTTTGTTCCAATACTTGGCCACACCTTAGGTGAGTTTCATGAAACATTTTTAAACATGAAACAAACCGAATTCGGGACATGACGGCCGAATAGAACACACAAGTGGTCACGTCGTCCCATGACCACAACTCCCGAACATGTGTTTTCGAGTCACGGTTTTTTTTCCAGCGAATCAAAACACCTATCCAGGCAAGAAGCACATTTCTGTCACGACTTTCTTCCGCTTAGGTCAATTGACAAATGATATGTAAAATAGAATCATCTAAGAACAAGATGAACATTCCGCATCGAACGCTGAAGAGCTTCGGTTTAGTTTTCTTTTCGCAGTCCGTGTTACATTTTTTCATCTCAACCCGTTTCCACCACGCGGTGATTGTAGTGTGACAAAAAGTGGACTGTATCGAATCGCCGAAATCCAGCCGAGCGTTCTTTAAGGGAAGCAGGCATTCCCGGCCGAGTCCGACGTATGCTCTGTCCAGCCTAAAACCTCATCAAACACTCGAGGAAAAAAGTGTAACCCTTCACGTATCGTAGCAAGAAAGCAAGAAAGGTCATCGCTCCATCCACTCGTCTGTTAGTGTTTTGTTTATCTGTCTCCCATATTGTGAATCGTTCTGCATAGGGTGATTCAAACAAAATCATCTTTTTTTTCTCCGTCTCTGAATTTGTTTTTTCATGAACGATTCTACTGGGGGCGTCTTGCCTCCCAAAGATGTTTTTAGGGCGCGCTGTTGCCAGCCGTCTTCTGCTTCTCCCTGGGTTGTCTACTTTCGGCAGAAAGTGAAGGCCCTAGACTTTTTGGTCATTAAAAGAAATTTGACGCGTCGTTATCCGGGGACCGAATTTCATCAGGTCAACCGAAACAAACTGCGTGTTACTGCACCTACGTATAAAATTGCAAATGATATTGCTAGTGACGTAGGTTACAATGCAGAGTACTACGTCTACATCCCATCTCGAGATGTGGTGATAGATGGTGTGGTTTCTGCAGCGAGCCTGACGTGGGGCGACTTCCTGATTCTGTTTCGTCTACCATTGAAATTTTAGAAACTAGAAACTAGTTGGAAACTACTTCAAGCAATTGACTATATCATGGCCCCTCATTGGTGAATTAATATCTTTCGATGAATAATTCGTCGATTGATATTATCACCGTATTACAATGGAACTGTCGTAGTCTAATACCTAAATTACACTCGTTCAAGTATTTGATTCACAATTCTGATTGTGATATATTTGCTCTCTGTGAAACATGGCTTTCTTCTGAAGATGAATTAAACTTCCACGATTTTAACATTATTCGCCTGGATCGAGATGATTCATAGACGGTGGCGTACTTTTGGGGATCAAAAAGTGCTACCCCTTCTATAAAATCTTACTCCCAATAATCTCAGGCATTGAAATCGTCGCTTGCCAAATAAATGTAAAGAATAAAGATCTTTGCATAGCTTTGTCTATGTCCCTCCGAGGACATCAATAAACCGCCGTCATCTTTGGAGTTCAGTTAATTTACTTCCATCTCCAGTTCTAATTTTGGGCGATCTGAACTTCCAACGGTACTGCTTGGGGCGAACAGTACGATGACAATAGAGCGGGTATTTTCTATGACTTATGCGACGATTTCAACTTGATCATTTTGAACACTGGGGAAGCGACACGAATAGCAAAACCTCCTGCCAAGGAGAGTCGACTTGACATATCTATGCTCTATCTATGCTCTAATTCATTATCATTAGATTGTCTGTGGAGGGTTATAAATGATCCCCACGGTAGTGACCACTTACCAACTATTATCTCAATCACAAATAGTATTCAAAAAAACAGGCCAATCAATCCATGTTGCTTATGACCTCACGAGGCATATTGATTGGCAACATTTTACATTGATTCTACCGATCCTCTTCCACCATTAGAAGAGTATCGTTTCCTTTCCGAACTGATGTACAAAAGTGCATTAGAAGCTCAGAAACGACGTGTTCCAAGTGCATCCTTCAAAAGAAGACCCACCACTCCTAGATGGGATGACGAATGCACTAAGTTGTATCTTGAGAAATCCGATGTGAGCATTTTGATAAGTACCTAAAGCTTGAAAAAAAAGCTTAAAAACTTACTCAAAGCAAAGAAACGCAATTATTAGCGTTCGTTTGTAGAGGGACTATCTCAGGGCTGGTAGCAGGTCACTTTTTAGTGACTTGGTCACTATTTTGAGTCTAGTCACTAAAAAGTCACTATTTGCATCCAAAAGTCACTAAAGTCACTATTTTTCGGAAAATGGTCACTAAAGTCACTATTTTCGCACCGTCGATTGTAAAAAAGATTTTTTTAAATCACTTGTTCCTATTGTACAATAGTCAACAAAATTGATCTAGCCATACTACATAAAAGTCTAGAAGTAAAACTAGATGCCCTGGCGAACACTGTCCCACCGCTACCTCAATTGAACTTGTCAAATGCAGAGCGCTGGTCGGTCACAGCACTCTAGATTTAGCTTGAATGCGACGCACGTGGTCTGATAGTATAACATCTTTCATTGTGTTTACAATGTTCCTGCTATTTCATAATAATTTTTCATATTTCTATACAAATAAACCCAGTGCAGTCCATGACGAATCGAACGGGATAGGAGTGAAAACTTAAAACGTTTATCCAATCTGCAAACAAAATACAAAAAATAATCAAGTCATTTTTCATTTATACCCACTTTGTTTCAAAAATATTTTGTTAGATTCAGTTTTTGCAAAAGCGCACTACACTTTTGGTATCCAAATAGTCGAGAAAAGTGGGAATGAAATGTAAATCAAATAAAGGGCTTTTTTGGCAAAGTTGTAAAACTTTTAAAGTAGAATTTGATCTAAAAATTTGTGATAAAGTTTACAAGCTATTGATAAGCAAACTAATCTATTTCAATGATATTTTCTAAGGTTTCTTCTAGAGGGAAGAACCACTCATACATCTAATGTACGCTGATCTAGAAAGTTTGGTGCGAACCATCGTCGTTAGAGTTTGTAAGCCCAATGTGTGGCATACCAATACTTCACTTACAGCGGACATTTAAAACAATATTGAGAACTTTCTACCTGTCCTTTCAGGCGTAACTTATACAAGCAATTTGGTGAATTCTGTTGGATTTGATACTGTATAACATAGAAATGATTGAATAAAGTAGGAAATCTGGTTTAGAGATGTGCTGGGTCGTCCAAACAACCCAGGAGATTAGAACTTAAAATGTGCAGTTGTAACAGTAGCTTTATCCTCTATAACATGTTATGATATGTATTCAAATATATTCAATGAATGTCCTGGAAGACCAACTGACACTATGAGATAATTTTGGGATATTATATGCCAAACAAACTAACTTAACTTTGTATAGCCCAGAAAGATATTGTTACAATTGTAGACCTTAAATTTTGAAGGAAAGTTTGAATGAACTGAAACTAGCAAGGTTATCCTATGATGTCTGTGGACGTATCAGCATATTCATTGAATGTGTTTGAATATTTATCGTAGCTTTGTATAGCCCAAAATGATAGTTTACTACTGTATATCTTAAGTTCTGAATTCAAGATCAATTTTTATGATCCTCAAAATCCCAAGATATCTTATTATATCAGTTGACCTTCCGAAAGATTCACATTATTTGGTCAAATACATATTGTTACTTTGTTTAGTCCAAAAATCTGATGATTTTTAGATATAACTCCAAACTTAAAGTTTTGAATCCCAGGAAAGTTTGGATAACCTAGAACATCCGAAGATTATCTCATAATGGCTGTTGTTCTTGTAAAATATTCGTTTTCGTTACTGTTGGGCCTATGTTCTCAAGGATAGTTTGGTTGAACTAGAACATGTCATATTTCTCTATAATATTTTATTTTATTTTATTATTTTTTTCACTTTAAGAATATGAATTAAATATGTTTGAATATTTATTGTAACTTTGTATCACATTAATTTACTTTTACAACTGTAAATTCAAAGTTCGGATCGCCAAGACAGTTTGGATGACCTAGACCATCCCAAGATTATCTTCTTATGTATTTTTACGTTCGAAAATATTCACTAAATATATTTTAATACGTGACCTAACTTTGTATTCCCCAAAAAACTACTGTTACTGCCGTATATTTCTTGTTAGGAACTCCAGAGCAGTTTGGAATATCTAGAGGATCTTAAAGTTATAAAGTAATTACTGCTGACTTTCCAAAAGGTTCATTGAATATGTTTGAATATAGATGGTAGCCATATATAGCTTAAAAAACTTCTGTTACAACTGTAGATCTTATATTTTGAACTTAAGGACAGTTTGGAGTACCTAGAATATCACAAGATTGTCACATTATGTCTGTAAGCCTTCCACACTATTCAATCAATATTGTTAAATACATATTGTCCCTTTACACACTCCAAACACTTGATGTTACAACTGAACTCAAGGATAGTTTGGATGCCCTAGATTATCCCCGTTCATTGCATGGTGTTTTTTTTATGTTCGAAAATATTCACTGAATATGGTTGAATACGTAGCTTTACTTTGTATAGCCCAAAAATATATAGTTACTACTGTCGATCTTAAGTTCTAAACTCAAGGACAGTTTTGATGACCTAGAACATCACCGAGTTATCAAATAATGACTGTTTATTCCAAAAGGTTCATTCAATATGTTTGAATCAATATCGTAACCTTATATAGCTCTTAAAGCTACTGTTACAACTGTAGATCTGAAGTTCAGAACTCACGTACATTTTGGATGACCTAGAACATCCCAGAAAGATACAAAAATATTAAACGATTAGCAACGAGAATTTGTTTATACGTATACAAATCTACAATATTCTAAAACAACGGCTTACACTATTAATAAGACATTTATTGTTTCTTCTTGAACTTCTTCATATCCAGGATGATCTTGGTCGTCAATTAGGCCTTCAAGTCTTAATTTTTTTCTATATTTTCCAGATAGAAGAATTGATGGAAAACAAATTTGCCGAAGACAGTGTACACTTTTATTCAAACTGTGTAATTGTATACAGCCATTGGGGTCATATATTACCCCTTAGACCTGAAGGAGTTAATTTACTTTTTAAAACAATATTTATAAACTTTTCAATAGTACGTGGCCTGAAATCAACAATGTTTTCTATTGAAATTGATGCGTAGAAATACTTCCGATCGATCGGTGTAAAATTTTTTAAAACCAATTGAGAAATGACTGAGATATTAATGCTCAAAACCTGACCACTTTTCGTTACTGTCGTAATGCGTTTTTTTAATTGTTCCCCAGTATAGAAAATAAAGATGTAAGGAGTGTATCGAAAAGTAGTTATAAACATTCGATGCGTTATTACGCATAAACTACTGTATATATTTTTAGCGTGTAAGCGCCATTTGCTTTGTTTACATGTCAAAAATGATTATTCGGTTCATTAATTTCCGTTGATAAAGTTGTTTTCAAAATGTCGCGAATTGAATTTGAGACTAAAAAGAAAATTCTGCACACTTGGTGCACCGAAAAGGGTGTTACTTACAACCAGATTGCGAAAAGAGTAAATGTTCACCCGGCAAGTGTAAAACGCATCATCGAAAAGTTTGGTAAGGAGTGCTCCCTCAAGGATTTACCAAGAAGTGGCCGGAAACCCAGCTCCAGCAACCCCGATTTGGACCAAAAAGTTGTGGATTATATTCAACGGAACAAATCTGCCTCTACTCGCGATCTAGCCAAGAAGTTCAGGACCAGCATCGGAATGATTCAACGAATCAAGCGCAGGAATGACTTGAAGACGTACAAAAAGCAGAAAGTGCCCAAACAAACTCCGGAACAAAAGTCTCGTGCCAAAACCAGGGCTCGAAAGCTGTACAGCTGCATTTTGGACAATGTCGACCAGTGCATTTTGATGGATGACGAAACATACGTTAAAGAAGATTCAAGAACGCTACCGGGGCCGCAGTTTTATACTAAATCTGTTGGGGAACGTGTGCCAACCGCAGATACGACTGTTGCGATGGAGAAATTCGGTCAGAAGGTGCTCATTTGGCAAGCTATTTGCACATGTGGCTTGCGTTCTTCAATTTTCTATACAAAAGGAACTATAAATGCTGAGATTTATCAAAAGGAATGTTTGAAGAACAGGTTGCTACCATTGTATAGAAAGCACCAGTCCCCTCCTCTCTTCTGGCCAGATTTGGCATCGGCACATTACGCCAAATCCACTCTACAGTAGCTGACGGAGAATAACATCAAGTTCGTAGAAAAAGACATCAACCCACCAAACTGTCCCCAGTTGCGAGCGATCGAACGCTATTGGGCAATAGTCAAGCGTATATTTAAGAAGGATGGTACAGTGTCCCAAAACATGACCGATTTTAAGAAAAATTGGGCAGCGGCATCCAGGAAGTGCACAAAGGTCACTGTGCAGAATTTGATGGCAGGTGTCAAATCAAAGGTACGGGCATTCTACAGAAATGAACATGATGACTAGTTTTTCCGTTTGGATCTTTTGTAAACATGTTAAGCTATAATAAACTGAAATAGTATGTTAATTTTAACCATGTTTTCATGCCTATTTTATTATTTGAAAGTTTATAACTACTTTTCGATACACTCCTTATTCCCAGGTCAAAAGTCTGGTTTGCAGAACTCGTTTATAAAATATTGCCAATGCCTCAACCCACCAGCTGGATGCATATAGTGAAAGCTCCAAGTATGTTCTGAAAATCGCCAAGTTACTTCCGATTCAGGTCAACTATGATCTTCTTATTAACGAATGGAATTTGTTAATACGCTTGGTGCTGACTTTGAGTACAGAGTACAGAATTGAGGAGTATTGGAACCAAATTTTTTCTAAGAAAACGGCTACAGGTGAGCCAAAATACCTTGAGGTGCTTAAATTAGTGAAAACAGCTTCACATGGCAACGGCTCAAAAAAGGAATTGGAAGCACGATATGTCAGAAATAATTCTAGCACAGACCATGCTGGAAGGCGTTACAACTGTGCGTATAGACTCGTCTTCACAAAAACGAGCTGCGGATCAAGTCTAGGAGGTCGCGGAGAAAAAAAAGTCGCTTGATTTCGTCGCTTCTTTACAAAAAAAAAACACAAAAAGTGACACTGCGCCGCAGTATTATTCATTTTTGCAAACTGGGGGTGATCACGTAGTAAATTTTTACTGTACTTATACAACAAATGTATAAAAGATCAAAAAATTACTAAATTTTGGAAATCACTTTTTAGTCACTATTTGGTCATTATTTGGTCACTATTTTTAAGATTTTAGTCACTAAAGTCACTATTATTTATCCATAAACCCGCTACCAGCCCTGCTATCTAGAGAAGCCTCGATGACAACGCTTTGGAAAAATGCTCGTTACATGCGAAACCGCTCATCCTCCAATGAGAGTGAAGAATACTCCATGCGGTAGATATTCGACTTCGCTAAAAAGGTTTGTCCAGACTCTGTTCCAACAACACCGAACATACGGGATACCACCCGAAGTAACGGTTTTCTAACGGTAACCATTCACAATGTTGGAATTTTCAATGGCTCCAATAATTCTGCTCCGGGAAACGATATGATTAAATTCAACCTTCTGAAAAATCACCCCAATATCGCTAAAAGACGATTACTTAACCTGTACAACACTCTCTTGGAATTAAACATAGTTCCACCCGCATGGAGACAGGTTAAAGTAATAGCTATTCAAGAGCCTGGGAAACCAGCGTCAGATTACAATTCTTACCGTCCGATCTCTATGCTATCATGTTTAAGGAAATTGTTAGAAAAAATGATCTTATCAAGACTTGACCGTTGGGTTGAATCAAACAACCTGCTATCAAATACGCAATTTGGTTTTTCGTCGAGATCGTGATTCAAAGGTCTAGATGTAGGTCGTGGTTTCATTCGTGTGATGTCAAGACTTATGTCCAACCACTAGTCGCTAGACGCACATCTCTACAGAATTAACCTCGTCGATAGCAATTTATGTAGGTGCGGAACCGGTTATGACGACATCGCTCACGCAGTTTGGCATTACCTGGATAATGATGCCTCCAGAGCACGACTATTGGATACCCTAGTGGCCCGAGGTAGACAACCCTTCCGAGATGTAAGCGATTTACGAATTCCTTTGTTTGTCTGATCTAAGAGTGTAACGTCATCACCCCCCTTACTTCCACTCTAGTAAATTCTCTACCATTGTGTCCCAGTTATGCTATCCTTTTGTTTCCGTGTTACTTGTACCTGCCCAGCAAGCTGTCGTCACCCATCTGCGGATTAGTTCCTGGAAGGGACTACAGGGATCGAGGATTTGGTAGATGTCGCAACCAAAAGCAGCAAATAATGTTACCTACCTAGCCCTTTCCAAACGATAATATGACCCCTTTAACCTCGAGCTAGCCACGAGTAATTGGCATCCCTCTTGTACTAATAACGAAAAGTAAAACTTTGTTTACAACAATATTGAATATCGGCTCCGTAAAGTGTCACACACGCCTAAGCTGAACAAATAAACGAACTGATAAAAAAAAGAACAAGATGAACGCGTCCAGTGGGGGGTTTGATAACACTCAAATCCACATTAAATTTTCGTGCACCATTAGTGAGATGCGATTTAACTACATTCGGACGATTAGTGCTCCATCGAATACTGCCACACTTCGACACGTATGTTTCTTCGTCGTTATCCTCTTCTTGAGAACTAAAAGGATCAACATAATTTTCCACACCGACCGAATTCGGGTCGATGATACTTGAAGCATCCGAATCAGAATCACTCATATTATCACTACGAATTTTTAATTATTGAAAAAACAGAAAAAAAAACAGAACAGAACAGAACGCCCGAACTAATAAAACTATTGACGCCACAAAAGAACAACTGATTCAGAACAACTAAGATTTAAATTATATCGCTACATAGCTTAGAAACAAAAACCGTTAGATGCTAGCAACTATGTTGATCCAGAATAACGGTACAAAGCGTAAATAAATTATGATTATACATACATGGGTTTGTGTGTGTGCGTGTGGAACGTTTAGAAATATATTATGAAATCTTTGGTTAGCGCCTTGGAGTCGGCCGTTTATTTTCTTAGGAGGAGAATGAATAACGTAGGGGCTTCTGGGGTAATAACAAACTACCTTTTTGACCATCAAATACATTTTGAACAACTTTTTGTATGATCTATCAAGCAACATATATTAAGTTTTAGTTATTTTGAAAATCCATGAATATCTCATGCTGCATTTGTTCAAAATTTCTCATATCTTTCAAAATGACATCTTACAAATGGCCGTTCCAAGTTCATAACTTATTGCAAGGCTTTTCTAAATGTAATCGCCTTAGGACGTCTTCAACGGCGATCCAAATCGTTTATTGTATTTATTTTTTTAGACCATACTCAAAAACATCGCTGCACCGGTGTTGTAAATTTGGTTTTAAGGAGTGTATCGAATATAAGCTATCCACATACATTTGCGTTGTACGCATGTATTTGTGATGGTTTTTTATGCTCTGAACACTGCATGCTGTGCGTTTGACTGTCAGCTTTCTTTTGTTTACTTGTTTGTGCGGTTCAAATTCTGCGTTTTCAAAATGTCGCGTATTGAAAAGGAAGTGAAAATTAAGGTTCTGGACACATGGCTAAGTGAGAAGGGTATTACCATAGAATAACTCTAAGACCAGTAGGTCCCATACAAAAACGATTTTTTTCTTGGCTCAGTCAGTACTAGAACATCGTCCCAAGCTCGGTCCCATGCTCAATAATGCACCCCTTATAATGAACTCACATGAACACACTCTCAAATACTCTGTCAAAATAATACAGCAAATCAAAACAAAGGCGCAAATATGTATAACAAGGTGCTGGCTTCAAGGTGTAATTCGGACCAAGGGGTTCTACAACAGTGAACCAATTTCAAATCGCTAGTTACATATTGATTGTTGGTATTACTATGCGAAAATTGGCGAAGCGGTTTGGAATACATCATGCGAGTGTTAAAACCATCATTAATAAGTTTGGGGAACACTATTCTTTGGATGAGCTACCAGGAAGATGCAGAAAACCCGGTTCTTCCAACCCGAAACTGGAGCAGAAAGTGGTATCTCTAATCATGAATCCAGGTCCACAATACTTTACTGCCGTCGTTAGGGAGGATGTGAGCGATGCGGACAGGTCGATTCAAGTGGAGAAATTCGGTCGAAAGGTACTGGTATGGCAAGCAATATGTTCCTGTGGTTTGAAGTCAACCATTTTTTACACTACCGAAACTATAAATGCGGAAATCTATCGATCTGAGTGTCTCCAGAAGAGATTGTTGCCTTTATATAAGAAGCATAGTACACCTCCACTGTTTTGGCCGGATTTAGCGACGACTCACTATGCCAAAACCACTCTCAATTGGCTTGCGGAAAACGGTATAGATTTCGTTGAGAAAAATATCAATCCACCAAATTGCCCTCAGCTTCGACCCATCGAACGTTACTGGGCAATCGTGAAGAGGGTCTTCAAGAAGACTGGTAAGGCAGC
This sequence comes from Aedes japonicus, assembly GCA_034211315.2. Taxonomy (NCBI): domain Eukaryota; kingdom Metazoa; phylum Arthropoda; class Insecta; order Diptera; family Culicidae; genus Aedes; species Aedes japonicus. The sequence goes on along the minus strand of JASCZW010011062.1, from coordinate 16,817 downwards.
TGGGAACATGCAGGAGTTCAAAAAAATTTGGGCTCAAGCGTCCAAAAAATGCGATGCAACACTTGTCCGGAACTTGATGAAGAGCATTCGATCCAAAGTTTGAAAATTCGTGAAGGAATAACTTAAATTTCATCCGGTCTTCATTATGTTCAAGTTTAACCTCGTACAATAAAGGATCAATTTTTTGTATGAATAAAATATCGGTTTTCAACATAATTTGAAAGAAAGTTTGTGGATTGCTTATTTTCGATACAATCCTTATACTGGATCTGTTTTGCATCATTTGAAAACTGGTATATGTTTTGATCTATGCTTGGAGCAATTTGAAACAAGGAAAATACCGGCCAAGAAATTGGCAGTGCATGCTAAAAATAAACCCAGCAGCGGGAGATAATTTCTCACCCGTGTTAGGCAGTATCAGGAGAGGGACAAATCGCTAGAACTAGAAAAAATCAATAGGTAGTATAAGAGCCCGATCGATGTATAGCCTTTTGTCAGTCAAGGGGATTTCCCCCTTTGCCTACCCTGCATGGGGTAGTATGGCAAAGGGTTATAGCCTGATCGGATACTACCCTTCAAATTCCCTCCGCTCGTTTTCAAACTTGTATCTTTCAATTTCAAAGCCTGCCGTCGCCCTATACGAAACTATCAATACACTTTCTCTTCATGTCTATTCGCATGGAGATGAGAAATTATCTACTTCTGCAAACTTCATCAAAGATCGTTACTTCCGCGCATGGGAGAATAGAGCGTTTCCAGATGAAATCAGCTAAGGAGTGTATCGAAAAGTAGTTATAAACATTCGATGCGTTATTACGCATAAACTACTGTATATATTTTTAGCGTGTAAGCGCCATTTGCTTTGTTCACATGTCAAAAATGATTATTCGGTTCATTCATTTCCGTTGATAAAGTTGTATTCAAAATGTCGCGAATTGAATTTGAGACTAAAAAGAAAATTCTGCACACTTGGTATACCGAAAAGGGTGTTACTTACAACCAGATTGCGAAAAGAGTAAATGTTCACCCGGCAAGTGTAAAACGCATCATCGAAAAGTTTGGTAAGGAGTGCTCCCTCAAGGATTTACCAAGAAGTGGCCGGAAACCCGGCTCCAGCAACCCCGATTTGGACCAAAAAGTTGTGGATTATATTCATCGGAACAAATCTGCCTCTACTCGCGATCTAGCCAAGAAGTTCAGGACCAGCATCGGAATGATTCAACGAATCAAGCGCAGGAATGACTTGAAGACGTACAAAAAGCAGAAAGTGCCCAAACAAACTCCGGAACAAAAGTCTTGTGCCAAAACCAGGGCTCGAAAGCTGTACAGCTGCATTTTGGACAATGTCGACCAGTGCATTTTGATGGATGACGAAACATACGTTAAAGAAGATTCAAGAACGCTACCGGGGCCGCAGTTTTATACTAAATCTGTTGGGGAACGTGTGCCAACCGCAGATACGACTGTTGCGATGGAGAAATTCGGTCAGAAGGTGCTCATTTGGCAAGCTATTTGCACATGTGGCTTGCGTTCTTCAATTTTCTATACAAAAGGAACTATAAATGCTGAGATTTATCAAAAGGAATGTTTGAAGAACAGGTTGCTACCATTGTATAGAAAGCACCAGTCCCCTCCTCTCTTCTGGCCAGATTTGGCATCGGCACATTACGCCAAATCCACTCTACAGTGGCTGACGGAGAATAACATCAAGTTCGTAGAAAAAGACATCAACCCACCAAACTGTCCCCAGTTGCGACCGATCGAACGCTATTGGGCAATAGTCAAGCGTATATTTAAGAAGGATGGTACAGTGTCCCAAAACATGACCGATTTTAAGAAAAATTGGGCAGCGGCATCCAGGAAGTGCACAAAGGTCACTGTGCAGAATTTGATGGCAGGTGTCAAATCAAAGGTACGGGCATTCTACAGAAATGAACATGATGACTAGTTTTTCCGTTTGGATCTTTTGTAAACATGTTAAGCTATAATAAACTGAAATAGTATGTTAATTTTAACCATGTTTTCATGCCTATTTTATTATTTGGAAGTTTATAACTACTTTTCGATACACTCCTTAACATGAATACTAATTACTTGTACACTAACATGAATACTAATTATTTTTGTTTCGGGTTAGGTTTTCATAATAACGGGTGGCAATTAAAATTTTGGAATTTTTTCGAGGCCTCTATGCTCAACAACAAACGAGCTCAGAGAGAAATAAGAGTGTGTATGCGTTAGCTCTTTCTCTCCTCTTTCTGCTAGTATTTTCTGTTTTGTTTATGCTTGCTCAGTTTTGCTCATAATGCCGTCGAAACAAGAAGTATTTCGCGAGCGCGTTTTACAGTTCTACGAACTGCACAGAAATCTCGGCAAAACGTATATGGTACAACATTTTAAAAGCGAAAATGTTGTGACTTCGACTGTTTACCATATCCTAAGATCCCCAACAACTGCTCGCAAGCAAGGTAGTGGAATACCAGCCAAAATTATGGACGCAAAAGGACTTCGTTCTCTTTCTCGTGCCTTCAACAACAAGGATTCACTGAGCCAACGGGATGCCGCAAAAAAGTTCAACTGTTCTCACCAGTACATCTGCAAAACATTGAAAAGAGTAGGAATAAAGTGCCGAAAGAAGACACGAGCCCCGGAATATAGTGATGCACAGATTTCAACGCTGAAATCCCAATGCCGTTGGTTGATTAAAAATTATTCCGGAAAAAGTTTTGTTTTGGACGACGATAGCTACTTCCCTCTTTCGAAGACGCAGATTCCCGGAAACGATCGATACTATTCAACGGATAGTTCTACTACACCTCCGAACATAAAATATAAGTTTAAACATAAGTTTGAACAGAAAGTGATGCTGTACATTGCCATTTCCGAGAAAGGCATTTCTAAGCCATGGTTCAAGCCCTCTGGTTTGGCAATCAATCAAGATGTGTACCAGAACGAATGTTTGAAGAAAATTTTGATCCCGTTTCTACAAAAACATCATGCTGATGGACAATACGTGTTTTGGCCGGATAAAGCGTCATCGCATTACGCCATAAAAACACAATCGTTCATGAATACCCATTCGATCCCATTTGTACCCACAACCCGACCCACAACCCGAAAAATCTGCCTCAGTGTCGCCCAATCGAAGATTTCTTCGGTGTTTTGAGTTCCTTGGTGTACAAAAATAACTGGAGAGTAACGAATTGCAAACAGTTGATTGGTAGAATCAAGAGATGCATTCGCAAAGTTGACATGGAGGCCGTACAACGCTCCTGTTCCGACATCAAACGGAAGCTTCGCCGAACATCCGATTACGGACCGTTTTCAAATGTTCACTTATTTTTTTTCAACAATGGACAATGTATCTTTTATTTGAAGAAATCAGATCTTCTTCAACTATGTTTGTCTTTTTTTGACAGCTTGAGAAAGAAATTCCAAAATTTTAGTTGCCACCCGTTATACTGTAAGTAAAAGCAGCAAATTTTGTCGTGTTACCTACAGTAAATATCAGGAATCAGTTTGTCTAGTATTCTCAGTAATAAAAGGTATATTGTAGAAAATTTTATGTACAATTTGAAAAGAATACTTTTACAGATGGACAATCACAACTAACATTTAAAAAAGGGATATTTTCATGGAAAAAGCCATTTTTTCGACATTAATTTCAAATTATCTCGAAAACGGATACATTTAGAATGTTGCTCATCAAGAGCATTTTTGTTTAAAATCACTAAAAAAATCGTATAATATTATTAAAATATGGTTATTTATGCAAAAACAACAAATTAGAAAAAATTTGAATTTTTCTTACTTCTAAGAACTTTTTTATCTTAAGTTGCTCCATCGTAGAACAACTTCTATTCTTCTTCTTATGACTTAAACTCTTTTTGAAAAAAAAATTATAAAAATCGTACGTTGGACAGATTTGCTAATTGATTTTAAGGTTTAATTTTTGATTTTTTTTGAAGAAAATTTTTTTTTATTTCAATGTACATATTTTTTTTATAAAGTCAAATTAATTAACTACAACTTCTTCTCAGACGCAATTTTATTACAACCAACGGTTTTCGGGTTATGATTTTTTGAAAAATACGCATGACAAAACACATACGATTATGATGTTGAAGGAGATGTTCGCTCATCACCATGAGGCACCAAGAGTGAACAACAATGTTTTTGGCTAGAATTGAAAGATATGAAGAGAAAGTTTTTGATAGTTCCGCTAGTGTGCGGCAGGCTCGGAAACATAGCAGATGTTTTAGGAAAATTGAGCGAAAAGGGCATGTGTACAGTGGTACTCGAACCAACGACATTTTTGCCAACGACATTTTTGCCGAGGTCTCTACGTTGGAGACGACGAGAAAAACTTTAGTGATCGTCAGTCGGTGCGAATCAAAACAAACCCAAAAAAGGAGAGAATTCCTCTCCCATGTGCGCATCAGTAAACAGAGTGCACACAATAGATCGCTAGAATAACTATACAAGCCACAGTGGTACATGAGCGTCTTCCAACCGGACATTTTTGCCTGTTGAAGTGGCGGACTTAGTCCGTGCTTTAACCTACCCCGCAGTGGGATGTTAGGCAAAAATGTCGTTGGTTCGAGTACCACTGTACACATGCCCTTTTCGCTCAATTTTCCTAAAACATCTGCTATGTTTCCGAGCCTGCCGCACACTAGCGGAACTATCAAAAACTTTCTCTTCATATCTTTCAATTCTAGCCAAAAACATTGTTGTTCACTCTTGGTGCCTCATGGTGATGAGCGAACATCTCCTTCAACATCATAATCGTTACTCCTCGCACGGAGAATATATAAAATAACAATTAATGTAGGTGAAAACACATACGCCCTTTTGAAAAATTTGTCTTGAGTCAAAAAATTCGCCGGTTAAGGGAATCGTCACCAATTCCGAAGACATGTGCAAAGTTTCATCCAAATCGGAGAGGGTCGAGTTCAGCCATTTGCTCATTTGGCAGAGAAATGCTCAATACAAAAAATTACAATCAAAGTGAAGAAAAATACCGTTCCAAAACACTACACGCTACTTGATAATACCAATTTTTGAGTAAAATTTCAGCTTTTGCTTAACAATAACTAAATTTTATTTCATACTTTAATTGTTATGTTATATATTCTCCGTGGAGTAACGAGTATGATGTAGAAGGAGATGTTCACTCATCACCATGAGGCACCAAGAGTGCACATTAATGTTTATTGCTGGAATGATAGATATGAAGAGAAAGTTTTGAAAGTTCCTTCAGTGTACGGCAGGTAGGAATTGTGTACAGCTTCACAAGCTTTGATATTGGATGTTCGGTTTTACTACGTGTATTACTGACAAGGGCATGTTGAACAAGAGACGATTAAAAGATATGACAATGTTTTCTGATGTTATTTGTTAACACTGCGCTGTTTTCCATGGATGGCAATGTAAAGAGTAGCCAAGTCTTGAAAACAGGCCAATACTTTTTCACCGACACCAAAAATGACCAACTCATAAACGAAAACATAGAAATTATTTCATTGATATAAATGATTATTATATCATTTATCCAGCATAACATGAAGTTGAAGAAGAAATATTGATCAACCAAAATTACGAACACTTCGGAGGCTTTACTACGGCTTTTAAATGACTTTTATTCTAATGGTAGTTTATTTTGCTGATTATTGGTTTAAACCACAGCTATTATTCAACTAATTATAAGGTTTAATTGGCAAAGCTAGTTAAAGGGCGATGCATTAGAAGCATAAACTGTATTAAAACTAATTGTTCAGTGGTTGAATAAAAGTCAATTAAGACACCTGTGTAAAGCTTTTGTATAATTTTTCTTCAGCTTTTAATTGGATCAGTTGAATCATAGACCAGTAGGTCCCATACAAATACGATTTTTTTATTGGCTCAGTCAGTACTAGCACATTGGCTGGTTCGTCTCGGTCCCAAGCTTAATAATGCGCCCCTAATAATGAACTTACACGAACACACTCTCAAATATTCTGTCAAAATAACACATCAAATCAAATCAAAGGCGCAAATATGCACAGCAAGGTGCTGGCTTCAAGGTGTACTTCGGACCAAGGGGTTCTACAACAGTGAACCAATTTCAAATCGCTAGTTGCACATTGATTGTTTGTTGAATGGTGATGTACATTACAGCAATTCCCAACTAACATTTTTAGTTGCCTACCCAACTAACATTTTTAGTTGCCTAAGCCGAAGTTAAGAACTTATAAGCTGTTTTATAATTGTATAAAAGCAAGTGAAGCTGAATAAGCTATAAGCAGAATTAAAAAATCGATACAGCTCTTATGCTTAATATAATACAGCTTCAACACAATATTTAGCTTTAGGTTGCATATTTTGAAAAGAAAGCTCTTATGCGAACAATGTATGTCTGCATTTACACAGCTTGTTTATGTAGCTAAGAAATTAGTCGGTTAAGCTTTTGAATTATCATTCTGTGTTCTCTTACACAGTTTTATTTGTTGGCTTTATAATAGTTTTTCAAAAGCCTTTATACTAGAAATACCTTAGCTGCTATACAGCTTAGTGATTATAAGTACATTGAGCGAACAAATCGAGAAGATTTCATTCGAATATCGTATGGAAATTTGCCAGAAGACATTTTTGCAAATTTTATACGATTCCCTTATGGAAATAAATCATATGACGATCGTATGAATATTTTCCTCACATGAAAAAAAAAGTTGCAATCGGGATGCGAACCATGAACTTCGGCATCCAGAGCCGAGCCACAATCCCACGAGACTATACACGCTTTATAAGTGATGTCAATTGAAAGTGTAGAAGAGGCATGCTTTTATCGACCAATGCAACAATAATCTTTTAATACGATCTCTTATGGCTTTGTGGTTAATAGTTCCGATCGCAGGGATAATTTCCTGAGTGTAGTTGCGGCACAGAGTATGCAGCATATGTATATGCAGTTATTATTATGGAGTTCTTGAGCTTGAGCTCTTGAGTTGAGTCTGAGCTATCAAACGAAATAAAAAGAATACCGTCCATTTAATCGAGCAGAGCATTTAGATTTCAAAATATTTCGAAGGATGTTGAAAAAAATTAAAAAAAGCGATACTTACTATTGTAAACGAAATCTGAGAAAGTATGAAGCTTATTTAAGGAATTTATATTCGGAGATTCGCGTAATTGACAGCTTTCAAATAAACAATATAAATTCCACTGAGCAGAAGATCAGGTGTTCAATTCCCGGATTGTGTGGATTTTTTTTAATCACAGGAAATTCATTATTATAGCAATGATAAATATAGCAATCTATAACAACAGTTATAAATGAAATTGATATTAATGTAGTTTAAAAAAATTATAACAAATGAATCCAAGCGCGACACAGATAACAACGTAAATTGGATGGTGATCATGTTTAGATTATAAGAATCTCGGTAACACTGATTTTCAAAACAGTATGAACCTGTTCGTAAAGAGCTTCAGCAATTATTGTTGTTCAGCATTATTAGAACTAAAATATGGTTTGAACACTTTGAATACGGGTACTGGAATTCCTCACAGCTGATATGGATCTGAGGATACAGTCACCGTTCTTATGGTGAAGGTGCAGAGTTCGAATCTGGTAAGTGATATATAAATATATACTTTATATAAACATAATAACACAAAGTTCATTTAGTTTAATGTTAATTACGCATTACAACGATAAAAGGGCTTCAAATGGTGAGTTGACAATTTGGCAGGAGGGTGCGACCGACCTCTGGTCCTCACAAGTTCCTACCTCACGCCTCCACGAGTCATATGATCACAAAAGACTGCCAGCTGAAACATGGAGACGCTGGTTGGCGTAGCCTGGGCAATGTTGTCAATCCGACAATAGCGAAGTGAGGGGGTGCGACCGGTACATCATATCATAATTTTCCATTCTCATATCTTTCAGGTCTTCCAGGTCGTCAGGTATTACAAAATAATTTAAAATTTAAAATTCTTTTTTTTTTCATGGCGGTCATACATTGCCTAAATTTTCTGGTTCATAAAGGATGCGCAAGTTTGTCTACAATTGCAACAAAACAGCAGTCGGCACACATGTAATTTTCAATTCATATTACAATATACCTTCACTATATATTTTATCTTATAGGACATTGTTTATTCATAGCCTAATTCTGTATATTTCATTACATGTATTACGCCAGAAAGGTAAATTTCTCTCAGGTACCATACAGTTTAGGAGAGGAGGTCTTGCGGTTATAGGATGATCATCTTCTGGTAGAAGCAGCAGTAAGAATGGGGATCAATTTTCAGCTGTATCTAGAACCGTCGGAGTGGCCTTCTCGAAAGTAGCAATGGATGTATATATAGATGTGTAGATACTAGTATGTGTTATTATATGATGCATGTTTTTTACAAGCTCTAGCATATTTTCATTAATAGAAATGTTGACGACTCTCTCGACCACTCAACCTTTAATTCCTTCATTATATTTTCCATTAAATGGCGTAATATGACCTTAACATTTCAGTACACGATCATCAACTACTATTTGAGCGGTTCAGAGGAACACAGCTGTTCATCATTATTAATTGCATATCATAAATATAATATTATGGAAGAAGTAATAAAATAATTAATAAAATTTTAATTGCTTCAGTTTGGTGATCCGGCCGGTATAATTATTTTATTACATTATATCAAATAATAATCAAAATTAATAAATGCTCTTCATTCCAGAAGGTTACATATCTACACTGAAAATTTATTTTCGTAGAGTAGCTTCCACGCGTTTCGTAAACATAGATTTTGTACATAGAACAAATGTCTCGTTTATTGCATGAAACATTCATAATGCTTTTTATCTGGTGAAATGCTATCATTACACCTTTTTTGTAAAATGCACGAAATGAACTTCGTGATGACCAGCCTATTGCTGCTTCTCTTTTATACCGCACTCATGCACGATGGTGTTTCTGCTGGTATGGGCGGAGATAATTTATCTATCCCAAAATAAAAATCAAAGCTCTGTCGTGAGCTATAACTTCATGCTCATTAATCAAGACTGTTCTCAAGAGTCAGCGTGGCCTAGTGAGATCAACCACGGATTTAGAATCGGCTCTTTCCAAATATTCAGGTTCGAATCCTATGTCTGAAACAATAAAAAAAAGCTGGAAAATTCCACGTGCTTGCGCTTTTTTTGTCAATTACATTTTGAGTCGATAAAGTAGATCTGTCAGACCTTCATGCAACCACCAGAGAGACGTTTCTTTTTAATTTGTGACAAAATATTCGTAGCTCTTTGCATTGTTTCCGTACAATGTACGAATGTTCTTTCTGTGTCAACAAAAGCTTCGTGCTTTTGACAGTTGCGCGTGCAATTAATTACGAATGTATCTTCATAAAAAGAACAAACCAGTTTCGTTGCTGAAAACAACGAATGCATTAGTGAGTACTTACTTTCGATTTTGTAATATAAACTAAAATTAACTTTCAGTGTATATGTCATGATTAAATACGTAATAATATAATATTATGGTTTTATATACAATTGAATGCTTTATTGATATTTATACCTCAATGAATAACAAGATAACCTTCACATTCCAGAGATACAGTCACCCATCAGTGATACAAAGTGGTACGAAGCTGCATATTATTATTACTGCCTTAATATTATTATTTCAGCAGGTTAATTAATTTAGTTTAACATGGTTATCATAGGCTCGTGAACTCCAACTATTACATAATTTAACTAAATATCCTCATATAATTTTTGCTCTACTATATATTCATATATAACATATTATTATTACATGGGTTGGGAGGGAGCACCAGGGTATCATTCAAGCTGAAACTGGACGATGGTTTGATTGACTGCCTGAGTCTAGGAGGGAACAAACAGTATCATTTCTTATCCTACCGATTCGAGTGTGGTGCTGCGAGTTCTACTCCAACAGTTTCAGGGAGAGTGACGCGCCCTTCTTAACAAGCCATCCTGTAGAAAGCTTAATGAGTATTGCGAATTGTGTTATTCGATTTGTTGGATCATATCGTTGGAAGGAGATTCTTAATTTCCCGTGGATTTCGTGTAAGTGTCTCTGCTTACGGGTCCACCCCTCCGTTTTTGGCCCTTCATACAGCGATAGTGCGAATTCAGATCGGTGGCCCAATTTGATCTTGCTGTTAAGTGGAGCTGCATCCAAGCCAAGGGCTAGAGGGGATGGTGGCTACCATACATACATACATTACGCATTACAACGATAAAACAGCACCATTGCCGTAATACCGTCCACGAGTATTGTAAAAAGTGTTTGACATGCATATTTTTTCGATTGCTGTATAGTGACTATGTTTAAGCGTATATATCAACGTGTTAAGACCAGCAATAAAAAGCTGTTTGCCACAGTTTTAAAAATAGAAATCGCGATGAACAAATAAATATGCTGTATATGCGTTTCAAAAGTACTGTCTTTGAGAACAGTTACGTAATAAGTTGTGTAATTTTTGGATAAAAGCTTCCTAGACTATAAACCGATTACATATTCTGCTTGACAGTTTTTTCATTTTCATGAAGCTGGGTAGATTCGCCAGATTTGCTTGTGAAAATATTGGCTAGGCGCTTGTGCAACCACTACTTAACCATTACTCAGTTTAAAGTTGTATACGTATTGCCTATGAAGCGTTTATCTAATTAAAAATGTTACTTGGGTTATTCAATTCAATATCAGGTTTTATTAGCTAGGCTGTATAAATGATGTTCAAACGGATTTATTAACTGTTATCCATCTCTTTGTTGAACTGTGTAAATTTAGCTACATATAAATACTTAAATAGCTTTTACTAAGCATGTTATTCAAACATAATGAAACACTTGAATTAAAGGTAATATTTCAATTGAGAACATGGTTATTCAGCTTATATTTTAGCCAGATTTTTTATTCAGCTACGAAAGTCGTAATTCACCTTTAATAAAACATGTATGCTTATTTACGGCTATCGTTTGTTTGTTGGGTGGCCACTTTCCCGTGAAAGCGAGTTCCCGGAACGCTGAAAGGAGTGGCCACTATGGCAGAGTGTTTTCAGAATGACCACCAATGGTCTTGTTTGATGTGTTGCAAGTCATGTTTCGGTGCCCGATACCAATCAGGCCACTTTATAGGAGGAATCCAATTCCATGAACGCTACCGCGAGTGGCCATAATGACCGTGTACATCCAAAATAACCACCACTGGTCTTGTTTTGCAAAGGTGTCGCAAGCCATGTTCTGGCACCGTTCATAATCTGGCCACTTTTCCGGTGGAACCCGGTTCTCGGAGGGCTTTTCATTTCTGCCATTTCCTGGAATGTGAGTTTCGAGAGCGGAAAGTAACGCACGATGTTGTTACTTTCCGCTCCCGCGGTTGTTCTTCGTCATCCACCGGCACCCCGATGTCACAGTTGAGTCTTCTTCCGACAGATGATGTCCTCCATCTTGAGGGTTTGGTGAATCAAGATATGGGAGCAGTAATATTTTCGGCCGGCGTCACGCAAACTCGTTCCGTCCTTGTTGTCGAACACCTTTTTAAACGCTTTCTTCTTCTTCGTCATTATCTTCGCCGGACGGCCGCTACCGGCTTTCCGCTCAGGGATGCTAGGATCCGGTAAACTGTACGCACGGGCACGTTTTCGCCTCGAAAGTGGTCTACCGTAAACTTTTTTCCACGATGACCACGCGTTTTGTAACACCGTACAACACGCTCGCGGAATGCTTGCTGCTTCGACGCCATCTTCGATCGAACTGACAGCACCCGAGTGTAAAATACCTGCCACTCATTTCTAGGGAGTTCAAAGAGCAATTCCCTTGGATAGAAAAAAAATACGCCCTTCACTTTTATTACAGAAAGGCATTGAAATCATTCTCTTTTTTATTGAACACCCGTTAGTGTTTGATTTTACAGTTCAATCTTTGTCATTACATCATCATAACTCACAATATTATTATATTTGATATTATTGTTTGATTGATTTTACTTCATAGATGATTTAAGCATTACTTATTGGTTTTTTTTAACGTGCTTAAGTGCGAATCACAGAACTCTGCACTTTAACACTTTACAACATTTCTTGCATTTCAGGATCTACCGAATTGAGATCATATATAATAGATACGAATGATTGTAGTATTTTTCATTTATATAAATATAAACACTATCATATAAATAGTTCATGGGAATGGTAGGGTAATCTTGGTACTGACTGCTTAGAATTGTAATATTCCGCACACTACACCACAAAATATGGCAAATAGTTGAACGAATTGGATATAAAGAAAGCATTGCGTAAGTAGTTACTAATCCTATGGTGTGCCACCAATTGACGAGCGGCAAAACGTGTTCTATCTCTTTAGCAGGATATCCACAGAAAAGGGGACATGCCGCCGATCAGAAAAACGTACTCTAGTGAAAATATTACCTACACACGCAGAAAAGGAAATCACCAACTAAGACACACATCAACATCCGAAAAAGAACAGATATAACGACCTTTTCTAGTTTTTTGTCATTTTATTTATTTTTATTTATACTTCTTTTCAGCAAAAACGTTAGGGTATGATGAAGTGTTGGGTTTGGATGCTTAAGGCGTAATTTTTTAAGTAATAGTAAAGTCAGGCATAAAGAAATTATGTACCAGAAACCGGACGAACACCTGCGCCTACCCACTGGAGGACCTGGAGACGCCCACCCATGTGAGGCTAGAGTATCACACGAGCTGACGAGTGCAACGGGAAAGTCCATAGGTGTATAGACCTGGGGGTGAGTCCCTAGATACGGAATCTTAGCATGAAGGCACGGCCTGTACACTGAACAATTACAATTACATATCTTGACTACGATAATTACAGCTTCAGGTATCTATTATTGATCGACTGCTCGCTGGTGTGCCCAAATTTGAAATGATGTCCGTTTTGCACTTCGGACCACTTCGGATTCGTCGGGACACATCTGGGACTCTATATGTGACAGACGTTCTATAGCATGTAGATATTCTAGCATGTATACATCCTCGAATGGCTTGCGCAATCGTGTTCTGTGAGGATGCCATATCGCCATACAAATTACGGAATGGATAGTGCATATCGGTGGAATGCATCGGGTGTTCAGTAGAGTATCAACAAGAATGGATTACCATCTACCACGGCAGACATTACGCAGATACTTCTTGTCTCATTTATCCATGCATTAGACTGATATCGGAAATAGTGTGCTATGTAGTATAGTAGGGAACGTCCATTATTTATGTCACGCCAAAAGTGACTTTTTATAACCCCCCCTGTAACGTTTTTTGTATGGAGCTTCAATTTTTTTTTGTATGGACCGTCACGTTTTCCCAAATGCCCCCTCCCCCCTTACTGCGTGACATAATTAATGGACCTTCCTTTATGAGCTTGATCGTGATAAATGAGAAGAAAATCGACGATTCCTTCAATTGATTGATGATGGTCGATTTTAAACCGTTCATTGAACTGGATTGAAAACAAAATTCCTTCAGAAACTCCAAGTTCAGATTTCATTAGAATAAAACGAATCCTACTACACTAGGATCAATTTTCATCCAAACAGCTTTTATTACAACAAACGAAGAAGTTTTACACCCACAGTTGGGTCATTTTTCATCGTAGTGCTTCACAATCTAAATTGGAATATTTGTACGACAGCCTTTTCCCTGCTGGCTTAGCATGCAGCTGCGTAAAAAAACTTTTTCCTGCTGAGATCACTTCATGCATCTGTTGAAATAAAGAGTTTTCTGCATATGACTGTAAAATGAACTCAGCAGGAAAAAACAGTAGCAAAATGCAAAGTTAGCAGGGAAAAAGCTTCAACTTACACGATAGCCACGCCTCTCGTATTCACACTTTTCCAGCACGTGCTAGCAGGTACGTTTTCTGTTTTGCTCCTTCCTGCTAATTTGTCTTAGAGATTTTTCTTTTGTTTTTTTTTTTTGACACTGTTCTTGCCTCCACGGGAAGCTGGTGCGATACTCTGGCTACCAGCTAGGTCAAAGAGTCCATGCAAATGTTCTAGAATCAACATCTAAAGAACATGATTATTCCTGTCGTGGCTCAAATGATGTCCATTCTGATATACAATAGTCAATTCTTTCGTACTGCAAGTCCTATGTCCTTGCCGGGTTACACAAAGGTGGACAGAATTTATTATACAGTTAAGATCCGACGATGTTTAGGTTGGGAAGAATGTTTAATTTTCAAGTAATTACATTTATTCAATAAGCCTGTTGAACATATGGTGCCGCATTCCGTTAGATGTAGACACCCAGAGAAGATGAGAACCACGAAAGAAATAATGTACAATATTAGCTTAAGACTGGTGAAATTTCTCAAAACATTCTGAAACTACCGATTAAATTGACTTAATGCCAGCTGTATATAACACAATACATAATTGACCCACATACGCTTATCAAGTAGTGTGAAAACTCCAGGATAAAACCTCTGATTGCGGACAAACAGATATTACGCTTATAAGTTAATATTCGAACATCTTTATTTATTCAAATATTCAATGGGATTAAAGGAATTGAACGATGCCAGTTTATTGTATAGTTTATTAAACGCATCGCTGCAGCAGGAAAAAAATGCCTAGCAGCAGGAAAAAAGCTCTCCACAGCAGCAGAATGAGAAGTTAGCAGGAAAAAAGCTCTCCAAATCATGTTAGCAAGTAAAAAGCTCTCCATAGCAGTAAGCAGGAAAAAAAGCTCTCCACAGCAGCAGAATGAGAAGTTAGCAGGAAAAAAGCTCTCCACAGAAGACTTCTGTGGATCACACTTAGTGTGAATGAATAAAAAAACTACCTATTAGCACGTGTTAGAACAGTGTGAATGCGAGAGGAGTGGCTATCGATGAATTAGTTTTTTTTTTCCTGCATTGTGATGCTGTGCAGTATTTTTTTCCTGCTGAGTATTTAAAAAAGTTGAAATCATATCTGCATATCTGATACACTGATAGATATTGATCAGCAATTCGATTCCATGGAAGATATTGAGTCAAATATGATAGTAATCAAAATACGTGAAACAGAAGGCTCAACTGAAAACTAGTGAAGAAGTATATTCATTTAAATCAAAATAAGGATCATATAACTAACCCCGGTCGGTTCTCTCTGCCATACAAAAGTTATATTGCATATTACCACATAGAGAGATCAAGCTGAATTGCTGATTGTTAAAGTCAATCTGCAGCTAAAATAGGTTAGTTAGAACCGCAGATTAGAACTAACATGACAAAAATGGTATTGAGTCCTGGAAAATATCAACTTCTTATTGCAGAAAAAAGCTGTAAATTAGTTTAGTGAAAATACAATTCGACATGGAGTTTTCATAAAGACCAACGTCACAAACGTAAACAATGGCTTCTTCCGCAAATTTTTCAAGAATGCTATCTTATTCACAGTGAATTACCACAATGATTGTACAGAAGGGGAGTTCCCCTTTGCAATAGAAGTGGTAGTTTACTTGAGCGAGTTTGCATTTGCAAGGAATTTGCAGAAGAAGCCGTTGTCTACGTTTGCGACATTGGTCTTATGAAAACTGTATGAGCATGAGCATGAGCATGAGCATGATTGACCGCCCACGGATGCAATTCCGTTATTGCTAGATCAGCTGTATTTACACAAAGAACCAACAGATGATGTTTTGGACTAACATACATCTTCAAAGTTTAAAAACTGGTGACCCATTATAAAGCAATACCGGCGCCGGCCGTGTCCGAATGCTAGTCAAGTAGGGAATGGGAAGGAACGTGTTGACATGATGCTCGCTTTGAAGGAAGCCGAGAAATCCTCTGCACTTCCACGAGAAATCACTGGGATGTTGGATAGTTGGGGAAAGGTTAGCAGCAGGGCTCGTTTTGGTTAACGGTACGCTGCAGTGATCCTCATAGCAAGAGATATGCAGAAGCAGCCTTTTTTGAGCCAATCGATCAGCGAGAGCTGTCAAATCTGAGCAAATCGTGAAAATTTTGCACTGTGGCAAGTGTTATCAGCCTCTGTGAAGAAAATAAACACCGCTGCCAAACAGTTCATCAAATTTCCACACATCTCCCGCCACGAGGATCACTAGTACGATGAAAGTATGCACTCCCGTTTCACCCCTCACAACCCCCGAGCACAACTATACGCCATCCCCCCCTCGCACACGGAAATGCCACCCAACTCCCGCCAAAAAGTGGATCAACTCAACTCTCCACAGAAGACTTCTGTGGATCACACTTAGTGTGAATGAATAAAAAACTACCTATTAGCACGTGTTAGAACAGTGTGAATGCGAGAGGAGTGGCTATCGGTGAATTAGTTTTTTTTTCCTGCATTGTGATGCTGTGCAGTATTTTTTTCCTGCTGAGTATTTAAAAAAGTTGAAATCATATCTGCATATCTGATACACTGATAGATATTGATCAGCAATTCGATTCCATGGAAGATATTGAGTCAAATATGATAGTAATCAAAATACGTGAAACAGAAGGCTCAACTGAAAACTAGTGAAGAAGTATATTCATTTAAATCAAAATAAGGATCATATAACTAACCCCGGTCGGTTCTCTCTGCCATACAAAAGTTATATTGCATATTACCACATAGAGAGATCAAGCTGAATTGCTGATAGTTAAAGTCAATCTGCAGCTAAAATAGGTTAGTTAGAACTAACATGACAAAAATGGTATTGAGTCCTGGAAAATATCAACTTCTTATTGCAGAAAAAAGCTGTAAATTAGTTTAGTGAAAATACAATTCGACATGGAGTTTTCATAAAGACCAACGTCAAAAACGTAAACAATGGCT